>JAJPUD010003504.1:0-22877 GCA_023553655.1 Myrmecobius fasciatus
TGCAAGTAAGCATCTAGAGATATAAAATTGCCCCTTATAACCGCTTTAGCCGTATCCCACAAATTTTGGTATGTTATCTCCTTATTGTCATTCTCCTGGATGAAATTATTGATTGTATCTATGATTTGCTCTTTCACCCATTCATTCTTGAGGATTAGATTATTTAATTTCCAATTAACTTTTGGTTTATTTTCTCCTGGCCTTATATTGCATGTGATTTTTATTGCATCATGATCTGAAAAGGATGCATTTACTATTTCTGCCTTTTTGCATTTGATTTGGAGGTTTTTAATGCCCTAACACATGGTTAATTTTTGTATAGGTTCCATGGACTGCTGAGAAAAAAGTAAACTCCCTACTGTCTCCATTTAACTTTCTCCATAGATCTATCATACCTAAGTTTTCTAACAATTGGTTTATCTCCCTAGTTTCTTTCTTGTTTATTTTGTGGTTTGATTTATCTAATTCTGAGAGAGCAAGGTTGAGATCCACCACTAGTATTATTTGGCTGTCTATTTTTTCTTGCATCTCTCTTAATTTCTCCCCTAGGAATTTGTGTGCTATTGCACTTGGTGCATATATATTTAGTATAGATATTGCTACATTATCTATGGTACCCTTTAATAAAATATAGTTTCCTTCCTTATCTCTTTTGATTAGATCTATCTTGGCTTTTACTTGATCTGAGATAAGGATTGCTACCCCTTCTTTGTTTTGTTCACCTGAAGCATAATATTTTCTTCTCCAGTCGTTTACCTTCATCCTATATGTGTCACTATGTTTTAGATGCGTTTCTTGTAGACAACATATTGTGGGATTCTGGTTTTTAATCCAGTCTGATATCTGCTTCTGCTTTATGGGAGAGTTCATCCCATTCACATTCACAGTTAGAATAACTAATTCTTTATTTTCTGCCATCTTATTTACCCAAGTTATTTTTTCCCCTTTCCTTTCCCCTTTCTCCCTTCCCCCCTCCTCAGTACTTTGCTGTTGATGACCCCCTCCCCCAACAATACTCCACCCTTTAGATCCCCTCCCCCTGTTTTTACTCCTTTCTCCTGATTCTTCTATTTTCCCTTCTATTAGTTTGTCCCTTACTTTTCCTCCTTTCCCTCCCACTTCCCTCTAGCAACAGACAAGTTTCTATGTGAAATCCAATGTCTGATATACACTTTTAGAGCACAAACTCATGGGAGTAAGATTTACACAATGCTCATCTCCCTCCCCTCTTTCTCTCAATTATAATAGGTTTTCTTTGCCTCTTCAGGTGATTTTACCTTGTTTTTACCTCCTTTTTTTTCTAGATCTTATTTTACCACTTTTTCTCTCTTTTCCCCAGTATGACAATCTTTTCCCCTCTAGTTCTCTTTTTCATATTATCAAAGTAATATCTAGTTAATTATACCCTCAAACTTTAAGTATCCCCCTAGTAAAAATAAAGTTCTCAAGAGTTCTTTCCTTTTTACCTTATTATGCATCTCTTGAGTTCTGTGTTTGGGTGTCTAATTTTTTGTTCAGATCCGGTCTTTTCATTAGAAATAGGTGAAATTCACCTATATCATTGAATGACCATCTTCTTCCCTGGAGGATAATACTCATTCTAGCTGGGTAGGTTATTCTTGGTTGTAATCCAAGTTCCTTTGCCCTTTGGAATATCTGGTTCCAGGCCCTTCGATCCTTCAGTGTGGAGGCTGACAGATCCTGTGTGATTCTAATTATTGATCCTTGGTATTTGAATTGTTTCTTTCTGGCTGCTAGCAGAATCTGTTCGTTGGTGGTATAGTCCTGAAATTTAGCCTCGATATTCCTTGGGGTCTTAATTTTGGGGTCTCTTTCAGGAGGTGATCGGTGAATTCTTTCAATGGTGATTTTGCCCTTTGATTCTACAATCTCAGGGCAGTTTTCTTTCAGGATTTCCTGGAAGATAGTGTTTAGATTCTTTTTTTCATCATGGCTTTCAGGAAGTCCAATAATCCTTAGATTGTCTCTCCTAGATCTATTTTCCAAGTCAGTTGTTTTTCCTAGGAGATATTTCATATTTTCTTCTAATTTTTCATTTTTTTGTTTTTGTTTGACTGATTCTTCAAGTCTTAGTGAGTCATTCACTTGCATTTGTTCAATTCTTATTTTTAAAGGGTTGTTTTCTTCAGTTACCTTTTTAAGCTCCTTTTGTAACTGGCCAATTTGTTCATTGCACTCTTTTTCCACTTCACTAATTTTATTTTTTAATAAATTGGTGTCTTTTTCATATCTCTTTTGCAGGGCATCATATCCTTCTTGCACTGATTTCAGTTTATTTTCCCATTTATCCTCCAGCTCTCTTTTGAGGTTCTTTATGCAGTCTTCCAGAAAGGCCTTTTGAAAAGGGGACCAGTGATGGTCCTGGCTGATGTTCTCTGGATTTTTGTCTAAAGGAACCTCTGGCTCTGGGGTCATTTCTTTGCCTTGATAAAAGCTGTCTATGGTGAGAGCTCTCTTTTGCTTCTTCATCATATTTTTTTTTAGACAGTGTGGATATCTCTTTAAGGTAGGGAAAAAAAAGTGGAGGCTGCAAAAAGCTTTGCCCTGGGGCACTTTGGCGAGTTGACTTAAGGTGCTGGGCTGGTGGGGGCTAGGACTAAATCCGAATTACTCCTTAAACAAGGCAAGTCTGCCAGAACACCTGCCCCCAATCAGGGCAGAGTGTCCCAAGTGCCTCAGATAAACTCCAGGTGTTTGGAATTTGGAGTTTGGAGTTTGGAATTTCTTCCACAATGAGCTGAGCTGAGTCCCACCCTCACTTCCGGCCTGCACAGTTGTCGTCTATTTATCTCTCTGTCCGAGTCCGACTAACCTGATATGAAGTTATGTAACTGGCCAATTTGTTCATTGCACTCTTTTTCCACTTCACTAATTTTATTTTTTAATAAATTGGTGTCTTTTTCATATCTCTTTTGCAGGGCATCATATCCTTCTTGCAAGATATTGTATCCTTCTTGCACTGATTTCAATGTATTTTCCCATTTATCCACCTGCTCTCTTTTGAGGTTCTTTATGCACACTTCCAGAAAGGCCTTTTGAAAAAGTGACCGGTGATGGTTTTTAATACCTTCATCTGGTATTTTATCTAAAGGAACCTCAGCATCTGGGGTCAAAGCTTCTTTGCCATGATAAAAGCTGTCTATGTTGAGAGCTCTCTTTTGCTTCTTCATTTTTTTTAGACAGTGTGGATGTCTCTGATATGAAGTTACTCAGAAAAGTGCCCAAATATTTCTGAGTTCGTTGACTTGAAGATCAGTTCAGAGGCTTATTTTATTGTTGATTTGAGAGAAGATCGGAGGACAGGCAGAAAGTCACCTTTTCACTCCACCATCTTGGCTCTGCCCCTTCCCCCTACTCTTCTATACTTTTCTTGAGAACTGTATTTGAAGCTCATTTTTCATGTTAAGTTGTTTTTTTTTTTCACTAAAAATGATTGAAAGTTTCCTAATTGAAAATCCATCTCCTCTGCTGAAAGATGATGCTTAGTCTTGTTGGGTAATTAATTCTTGGTTGTAACCTGAAGTCCTTTACCTTTTGGAATATGGTGTTCCAGATCTTCCAATCCTTTATTATACAAGCTGCCAGCCAGATCCTGCATAATCCTGACTTTTGCTCTTTGCTCTTTGAATTATTTTTGTCTAGCAGCTTACAATATTTTTTCCCCTTCAGATCATAGTTTTGGAGTTTTGCAACAATGTTCCTTGGGGTTTTCCCTGTGTGATCTCTTTCCAGAAGTGACCTATGGATTGTTTCAATGACCATTCCCCCCTCTTGTTCTAGTATATCAAAACAGTCTTCTTAATGATCTCTTGAAGAATGATATCCAGGCTCTTTTTTAGGTCATAGCCTTCTCCAGGTCAATTATTTTTCCAATAAGATATTTTACATTTTCTTCCATTTTTTTCATTATTTTTAATTTGAATGATTCTTCATGTCTCATAATTAGCTTCTATTTGTCCCATTCTAGTTTTTAATGGGTGATTTTCTTTAAGTAGCTTTTGTATCTTTTTTTTCCATTTGATTAATTCTAATTTTCAAAGCGTTGTTTTCTTCAATGGATTTTTTTTCATTTACCCTATTGTGTTTTTTTTAATGAAATGATTTGTTCAATGGACAAATTGTATTTGACCACTTGTATTTTTTAAGGAATTGTTTTCTTCAGTCAATTATTTTCCTTTTTCTTTTCCAAGTTGTTGACTCTTGCATATATCTTGTTTCTTTTCTCATTTTTAAAATCTCTTTTTTTGCCTTTTAATATTTGATGAAATCTTCCAAGAAGCCTCTTTGGATTTTAGACCAATTCATATCACTCTTTGACATTTTGTCCTCATCTGAAATTTTGTTTTGGTCTTCCCTGTCACCACATCAGCTTTGTATGGTTAAGATTCATTTTTCTGTTTCTTGCTCATTTTCTTTCCTTCTCCTCCCCTCCTTTTGTGCCTTTTACCATCAAGCTCTGCTCTTGGGGTAAAGATGATTAAAGCCTTGGCTCCTCAAACTAATGGAGTCTGGAGGATAATTTCATTTTTATTTAGATAAAAACTATCCTAGTATATGTGATAAGGATCTTTGTATTAATCTTACCACAATCTGGAACAAAATCATGTACACATAAATTATTTTGATATTTGACTATTCTTTATCATTGTTCAGTCATTCAGTTATGTCCAGCTCTTCAGGAGCCAATGAACTATATTTATAGTGCAACATACATTACTGTTTTCTATTATCTCCTAAAATCTATTCAAGCTCATATAGATTGCTTTCATGACACTCTCTATCCATCTCATCCTTTGCCACCTTCTTCTCCTTCAGTATTTCCCATGAATTAGTCTGCTCTAATTAGTCAAGTCTTCTAATTTTATCATTAAATTATTTAAGCTTCAGCTTCAATATTTATCCTTCCAATGAAAAGTCAGAGCTAATTTCTTTAAGCACCAATTTTCTTGATCTCCTTTCTGTCTAAGGGACTCTCAAAAGCCTTCTCAGGAACAACTACCTGAAGCCATCAATTCTGTGGTCTTCATCCACTGTTTCCAACTGTCACAGTCATGCATTAATACTAGAAAAAACATAGCTTTGACTATATAGATCTTTGTTGGCAAGGTGATGTCTATGCATTATACTATGTTTTCCAGATTTGCTTTAGCTTTCCTTCTAAAGAGCAAGTATCTTTTAATTTCATGGATGCAATCACCATCTTAAGATTTCTTAATTCTTCACTTTCTGCCACCAGAGTAGTATTGTATAACTGAAATTGTTGATATTTCTCCCAGTAACCTTAATTCCATCTTTGGATTCATTCCATCTGGAATGTCACATGATCTACTCTACCTAGAGGGATAAAGGGTGTGTTCAGCTCAGACTAGTGCCTGTGAGGGGACGGTTGCCAAGCCTTTTATGAGGCTGCTTTGCACCTTTGATGTTCACCTGATTCACCTAACACCTGTGACTTCAAGAAGCTATAGAATGCACAGTGGTCATTTCAACAGAAGAACTAAATCAGGTTGAGGATAATCTAGGAATCTCAAACCCTAGAGTGTGTTAGTGGGATGTCCACCACAAACATATAAAGACTTCCCTTGGTGGAATGGGAGGATGCAAACAATTTATTCTACCAGCCATGAGAGTAGATGAAGCAGATGTCATGGAGTACTAATTACTGTTACCTCTTACTATTCCATATCAGCCCCATTGCTTTGATATTTTTAACCACCAGGAGTAATAAAGGTATACTCCTACTTTACCACTACTTCTTAGATTTTCTAGTTTCATTTCAAGATTAACTCTACTAGATGTTAGTATATCTCTTTCTATACTTCTTTGCATTTATTGTGGCTATATTTTGTATTTCTGTGTAAATCATGTCAAATGTGTTTCCTTCTTAAAAACATATGCTCCTTGAGGACAGGAACTTTTTCATTTTTTTTTCTCTATCACTAATATTTATCACCATTCCTTGCACATAGGAGGTCCTTCAATAATAAAGTGAAGGGAGGTAGCTAACTTTTTAAGGTAGCCTATTATCAAAGAAGTGTTCAGACTCTATTCTAGAGTTGCTTAAAGTTAAAGAGTGACTCACTCCCAAAGTCAAACTTAATTATTTAATGGGGCAATTAAAATACTTGGTGTTTTAGATAATGATTTATGAGGTTTGAAGTTTTTATTTTATAGCTACATAGCTTGCAAGGCATTTCTTGCCTTCTGTCCTTATGAGGGCCATCAAACATTTTCATAACCAACCATACCAGTGTAAACTGAGTTCTGCCTTTGGCAAATATAAAACATAGTCTCAGCAATTTGGAATTTGACCTGTTTGCCATTCATGTGTCTAGAGCACTATGATGCTGTGTCTAAAAATGTGCTCATACAGTTATTAAATTATTGTAAGATGCATCATTTTTACATACTTGGGAAAATTATTTAAAATGAAAAGTTATTCATTCCTTTTCAATATTAAAAAAATGAATTATAGTGCTGCATTTACCTAAAAAGAGAAAAAACATAGCGATCTTTTAATTTTAAAGTGGGAAAAATAGTTTTCTACTCTTACCTACACATTTTACTCTCCATCTCATCTTGAGCATTTCAAACCAATTGTACTTGGAATGGAAAATAAGCACAACAGCATGGACCACATAATGCTGCTGGAAATTGAACAAAATAGCACTCATTTTAAGATGACTGCAACTTTCCTTTTCCTTTATCAAATTTACTGAATAATAGAGGTATTCCTTCAAACCATTATGCTCCAAAAAGGTCCCCAAAGAGTCACTGTGTTCCACTAATTGATATTGATTATTTACTTGATTAGTCTTTAAACCATTTACTACATCCCCCTGCACAGTGATGGACCTGTATCATCTCATCAATAATTTGCAATGTCTTCCAGTTCATATTCTTAGACCTATATAACTTATTGTCTTGTTTAAGGTCAGCCATGGACAGCTAGCTGTCACAGTAGATAGAACTCAGAGCTTGGAGTCAAGAAGATATATTTTCATGTTTTTATTAAAGTTTTTTATTTGCAAAACATATGCATGGATAATTTTTCCTCATTGACCCTTGCAAAGCTTTCTATTACAAATTTTTCCCTCCATCCCTCCACTACCTCCTGCCTCCCCTAGATGACAGAAAGACTAATACATGTTAATTATGTTAAAATACATGACAAATAGAATATGTATGTACATATTTATACAGTTATCTTGCTGTACAAGAAAAGTCAGATCTACAAGAAAAAAAAAAAAAAACCTGAGAAGGAAAGAAAAATACAAGCAAACATCAACAGAGAGTGTGAAAATGCTATGTTCCACACTCAGATCCCACAGGCTTCTCCCTGGGTGTATATAACTTTCTTCATCACTGAACAATTGGAACTAGTTTGAAATATCTCATTGCTGAAGAAAACCATTTCCATCAGAATTAATTATGGTATAGTCTTGTTGTTGCCATGCATAATGATCTTCTGGTTCTACTCATTTCACTTAGCATCATTTCATGCAAGTCTTTCAAAGCCTATCTGAAATCATCCTGCTGGTCATTTCTTATAGAACAATAATATTCCATGACATTCATACACCATAGTTTATTCAGCCATTCTTTTTTTTTAATTTTTAAAATTTTTTATTAATACTTTTTATTTGCAAAACATATGTATGGGTAATTCCTCAACAATACAAAGCTTTCTGTTACAAATTTCCCCCCCCTACTCCCCACCCCTCCCCTAGATAGCAGGATATCCACTACATGATAATTATGTTAGAATACTTAAGAAATAAAATATATGTATAGTTATTGCCAAACATAATTTTTTGTGCAGGAGAAATAGTATCTACAAGAAAGAATAATCCGATAAAGGAAATACAATGCAAGCAAACCTCAATAGAGAACATGAAAATGTTATGTTGTGGTCCACATTTCACATCCCTCTCTCTGGGTGTATATGGCTCTCTTCACCGAACAATTGGAACTGGTTTGAAGCATTTCACTCTTGAAGAGAATCATGTCCATTAGAACTGATCAAATAGTATTGTTGTTGCTGTGAATAATGATCTCCTGGTTCTGCTCACTTCACTGAGCATCAGTTCATGAAAGTCTCTCCAGGCCTCTCTGAAATCATCCTGCTGGTCGTTTCTTATAGAGCAATAATATTCATATACCATAATTTATTCAGCCACTCTCCAATTGATGGGCAATCCATTCAGTTTCCAGTTTCTAGCCACTACAAAAAGAGCTGCCACAAACATTCTTGCACATGTGGGGCCCTTTCCTTCTTTTATGATTTCTTTGGGATATAGGCTCAATAGAAACACTGCTGAGTCAAAGGGTATGCATAGTTTGATAACTTTTTGAGCATAGTTCCAAATTGCTGTCCAGAATGGTTCGATCTGTTGACAGTTCCACCAACAATGTATCAGTGTCCCAGTTTTCCCACATCCCCTCAAACATTCAACATTATCTTTTCCTGTCATCTTAGCCAATCTGACAGGTATGTAGTGGTATCTCAGAGTTGTCTTAATTTGTATTTCTCTGATCAACAGTGATTTGTAGCACTTTTTCATGTGACTAGAAATAGCTTTAGTTTCATCTGAAAATTGTCTGTTCATATCCTTTGACTATTTATCAATTGGAGAGTGACTTGAATTTTTATAAATATGAGTAGATTCTCTATATATCATAGAAATGTAGCCTTTATAAAAACCCTTAAATGTAAAGATGATTTCCCAATTTATTGCTTCCCTCATAATCTTGTTTGCATTAGTTTTGTTAGTACGAAACCTTTTTAACTTAATATAATCAAAATTATCTATTTGACATTCAATTTTGAGTTCCAGTTCTTCTTTGGACACAAATTCCTTCCTTCTCCACAGGTCTGAGATGTAAACTATCTTATGTTCCTCTAATTTGCTTATAATATCACTCTTTATGTCTAAATCATGAATCCATTGAGATCTTATTTGGGTATGTCCTGTTAGGTGTGGGTCAAGCCCTAATTTCTTCTGTACTAGTTTCTAATTTTCCCAGCAGTTTTTGTCAAATAGTTAGTTCTTATTCCAACAGCTGGGGTCTTTGGGTTTGTCAAACACTAGATTGCTATTGTTATTACCTATTTTGTCCTGTGATCCTATCCTATTCCACTGAGACTACTCTATTTCTTAGCTGGTACCAAGTGATTTTGATGACCACTGCTTTATAATATAGTTTTAGATCTGGCATCTTCATCAACATTTTTTTTTCATTAATTCCCTTGAAATTCTTGACCTTTTGTTCTTCCAAATGAACTTTGCTACTATTTTTTCTAGATCTGTAACATAATTTCTTGGGAGTTTGATTGATATGGCACTAAATAAGTCAATTAATTTGGGTAGTATTGTCATTTTTATTATATTCACTCTAACTACCCCTGAACATTTAATAGTCTTCCAACTGCTTAGGTCTAACTTTATTTGTGTGGAAAGTGTTTTGTAGTTTAGTTTGTATAGTTCCTGACCTTCCCTTGGCAGATAGATTCCCAAATATTTTATACTATCAACAGATATTTTGAATGGAATTTCTTTTTGTATCTCTTGCTGCTGGACTTTGTTGGTAATATATAAAAATGCTGATGATTTATGTGGATTTATTTTGTATCCTGCAACTTTGCTAAAGTTGTGAATTGTTTCTAGTAGTTTTCTAGTTGTCTCTAGGGTTCTCTAAGTATACCATCATATCATCTGCAAAGAATGATAATTTGGTTTCCTCATTACCTACTCTAATTCCTTTAATTTCTTTTTCTTCTCTTACTGCCAAAGCTAACATTTCTAATACAATATTGAATAGTAATGGTGACAGTGGGCAGCTTTGTTTCACTCCTGATCTTATTGGGAATGGTTCTAGTTTGTCCCCATTACATATGATGCTTGCTGATGGTTTTAAATAGATGCTACCGATAATCTTAAGGAAAAGCCCATTTATTCCTGTACTCTCTAGTGTTTTTAATAGGAATGGAAGAAGATATATTTTTCTTAGCTCTAATCTGGCCTGAGATATTTACTAGCTGTGTGATTCTGAGAAAATCATTTAATTTTGTTTGCTTCAGTTTTTCATCTGTAAAATGAGCTGAAAGAGTAAATGGTAAAATATTATAGTATCTTTGCCAAGAAAATATCAAATAGGATCACAAAGACTTGGACACAATTGAAATGACTGAACAACAACAAAAGTCACCTGGTCAAGAAATGATTTCATTTGTTTATCCCAGTGTCTATGCTCTAGAACTTATAGTTCCTACCACAAAATTAGTTTTTGGGTCCCTCCCCACAAAAAATGCATGTGCACTTTAATATAGTTATCTGATGGCTTTTTTACATTGGTAGAGAAAATGGTCAATATCCTCTATCCACAAATTCAAAAGTTTTCTGCAAATTTAATATGCAAATATTCCTTGTTTCCTTTTAAATATTTATTTGAATGTTAGATTTTCTTTTTCTCTAAAATTGAAAAATCCTCTTGATTTTTAGGTAATTGGTCAATCTAATTTTAAGTCCCAACAACATCTTTCCTTTCCTTGAACCTTGAAACTTCTTTTAAATGACTTGGTTTTCAGAATTTGAATAACTTTTTTTCCTTCTTCCCAGAAGGTGTTTTAGACAGAATTGTTCTAAAAAGCAAAGTTAATGTTTTTATTTGTACTTAAGTGACATTGGTGAATTTCTGTGTGTTAAGCAAATGGTGGCCAACAGCAACAGGCTACTTGAATGAAAAAAAGGAACTAAGAACTGCTCAGGCTCACAGATAATAAACAACATGCTTTCTAGTACACCATTTCATTCATTCATTCATCACTCCAAAAACACTTTATTTCTTTAAATCTCATTTCACAGTGTGAAGTTTCAAAAATTGCTTGTTGTTGTGTCTTCCTCTCGATAGTGTTGGTTTATTCGCATCACTTTGACTATTTAATTCTGTTGTTTCCTTACCTATCAACATCCAGATCTATTGAGTCTGATAATTTCAGAAAGTACATCAACAAATACAGAATTCTGAACTACAGTAGAATTTAATTTTCTCAATTCTTTGTGAACTTAGCTATTTTATCTCTTGAGGAATTTGTGTTCATATATATTCGTGTGCTATATAGCTGATATTTGTACAGTTCTTTAAGATTTACCAAATATTTTGTATGTATTTACAGGAGAGCCCAAATTAGTGCAAATATTGAATCCCCTGAAGTAGTTACATTATTTAAAATCTCACTGTAAATTTCTACCGGGTTGGAACCAATTACTGATTTTGCATAATTATAACTTCAAGTAGTTCAGATTCATTTGGTCTTCACATAATGTATATAATCAGGGCCAACACACCTTCAGTTTCCCCAGCCCTGATTGACTGTGGATAGGGTATCACAAGAATAATGAATGGTGTTGGGCTAAGACTGGGACTGCCTTTGAAACTGAGTATTTTCAGTAACATTTTTTTTTTCTTGTTTTCCAATGTGTCCCGTGATAAAAGGTATGGACAATTAGCAATTTCAGAATGCGTTCCAAATACTGCCTATAGATTGATTATTCTACATAAAATATGGATCAGAAAGAAATGACTACTATTCTAAAAGGTACTCAAAAGCAGGTATTGTTTCTTGCCTTTCTTTGTATCCAAAGCACTTTGCATAGTACCATGAACATAGTAGGTACATCTTAAATTTTGTTGATTAGTTGATTTCTTCAGTAGACCTTAAAAGTCTGTGGTCTTCCTTGTTTCTTCTTTCTCTCTTTCCTAAACATGTAGCTTAAAAGTGTTTATAAAATTTTTCCCTAAGAAGAGAAGGAAAAGGAAAGGGATTCTTTTTGCCAACCTTCTCACACACGTTATGGGTTTTAAATGCATGAGATTTTCAGGGTAGTTTGATAGTGGACCTTGAAGTCCACGACTGACTCTTCTACTTGGATACTTTTCCTAGAACATAGGTACCTGAATGTGGATTCTGAGAGATTGACTTTTCAGGATTGGCTTTTTTGGAAGTCACTGCATCCCTCAGTTGGTGCTGGATACATTTTAGAAGGTTTGATAATGCTTCTCAGAAAAGAAAATGGCCACCATCTGAAGGATGAGGTCAATCTATGTCCTGGCTTGTCTGAAGATAAGGGCTTTCATTGAGATATTTATAAAGTACAGGGCCTATGTAAAAATGAAATGTATATTTGATAGATCCCATTAATATTTCTTATTCTAGTACTTTCAATCACAGTCTCCTGGAAGAGAAGTTGGTCAATTAGTACTTATAGGTTTTTTTATTTATTAAAGTTTTTTTTTTTCAGGAGAGGAAATAAATAACTGCCTCATATCTAATTTATTTAATATGTTCCTTATATAACTCTCTACTTTCCATTTCAAATGTTTCTAAAGATATAAGACAAATATAAAGTTTTAATGATTCTCTCTAAAGCTGGGGAGTGGGATTAAAGATCCAGAGTGATGAGGGGGAGAAAAGTTTCAACCCCACTTTTCAGTAGTCCAAGACATGACATGGTCCATGGGGATCTTTAAATAGAATGATAAAGTACTGCAGACCTCTCATACCTAGAACCTCATTATATTACATTAATAACTCCCTGAGGCAAAAACATAACATTGTTCTTATTTTACAAATAAGGAAATTGATATTGAAAGAGTTAAATAACTTAGTCAAGATAACTCATATAGCAAGTGTCAGATAGTATTTGAATCTAGGGTTACCTGCTATTTATTTTAATTGAGACAATCTGATTTATGATATCTCTATGATATGGGATATCACTATCTATCATACAGTACTATTACATTTTTACAATTTTTCTTTATAATATTAAAAATGACTGATGAGTGAGTAATGGATATGTGATTCATAGCATTAACTATTCTTAAATTTTAAAAATTCAAAATAATCTATTTAATTATCTTTAGAATTATTGGAATGATATAAGTACCAATAAAATAAAACTTCCATAATTAGCCTACTTCAATTGGGGAAGGGGAGGAGGGATGAGGAGAGGGTATAAAACATTTTCTTTCCCAGTATATCCATGACTAACCTACCACAGTCTCTGAAATTCTGTCTTCAAAGAGAGTGTGAAAGCATTTCAAAATGCCAAAACCCCTGCAAAGGATAACAAATTAAACTATCAGTCACTGATATGATTCAAAATGATATGAGTGGACAAACTAAATACAGAGGAAGATCAAGCAGAATTGGTTTATCAGAGATTAGCAAACTAGTGACCCAGCAAAGCCCTGTTGGAATGCCAGTTAGGACAAGGTTGTTTTGATGATAGGTTATTTTCATTGTGGAAAGGAGATCAGGGGAAAAAAATCTTCTCTTGAAGGGCAAAGCCAGGTTTTGTGGGTAAGGAAAGGAGAATAAAAGAGGGAGGGGGAAAAATTTGATTAGGGTAATAGAGGAAGACCTCACAAGGGAAAAGGGAGATGAATCATAAAGAAGGTGAAGAATATTGGATATAGTTTGTCCTGTTAGAGCATTTATGACTCTATTTTGTTAATGTGTTTGTCTGGCCATTTTCCCAGAGAGGATTTTTGAAAAAGCTGAGGATCTTTTCTTAAAGCAATGAGACATTTTGTGATCTACAGAGGAAACTACATGTATGTATGTATCATCTATGTATGTATTTATACACACACATGCACACACTTTTTTTCTGGTAAGTGACTTATTTGAAACACACACACACACATATATGTTACAATTATTATCATTATTAATTTGACTCAAATCAGGAAACGTGGACAAAACTCCCCAAATAAGTAAAACCTACGAAAAAGACAGAAAAATATAAGTGGAAAAGAAGAAAACACTGAGAAATTTGTTTTATATAAGAGCATCTTTTCTTTTGAAGTTCACAATAATATTTATGTCTACATTTGTAGCTCTTTAAGTTTGAAAAACTCTTCACATATATTATCAAATTTGATTTAATTTTTTACCAGGATTCTGTGGGGTAGATACTATTATTATTCTTATTTTACATATGAGTATACCAAAGAGCTGTTAAGTTACTTGCAAAGAATAACATGCCTACTGTCAAAGACAAAATTCTAACTCAGATCTTCCTGATTACTAGTCTTCATACTTTGACTATTTATAATTAGGTTTAACTGGATATGAGGGATTAAGATATATAGATAGTATGAAATAGAATAATTTTTTCTACTAACTTTGACAAGCTATGATACAATTATTTTTTGTTATTCAGCCTTTTTCAGTCATGTCCAACTCTTCATGACCCCATTTGGGGTATTCTTGGCATAGATACTAAGGTAATTTGCCATTTCCTTTTCCAACTCATTTTAAAAATGCAATTCTATTTTTTTAGTATTTGAGACTTTAAGGAATGGTTGTTCTTCAGTTATTTCAATCCTGTCTGACTCTTTATGACCCTATTTGGAGTTTTCTTGGGCAAAGCTACAAGAGTGGTTTCCTTTTCCATTTTGCTCCATTTCTCCATTTTTCCATTTCATTCTCCAGATCATATTACAGATGAGGAAACTGAGTCAAAAGGGTTAAGTGACCATGTAGCTAATAAGTGTCTTAGATGGAATTTGAACTTGGGTCTTTCTGACTCCAGGCCCCAAGTTCTATCTACCATTCCACCTAGTTCCCCCCTTAATGAGTAGAAGGAAAAATAAATAAATAAAAACATCAGTGGAAAAGAAGAGAGTGGAAAGAATCAAGGATGAATTTAGATGGGTCTCTTAAAATAATTACAGCTTCTCAGAAGTTCAAAAGCTAAACCAGTATATATGAATCCCTTTTACTTCCCATAATCTACATTAAGAGATGAACTTTTAACTGCTTTAAAATAAATTCCTGAATCTTGGTAAACTTTGTTCATTTTTATAAAAAAGCTCAAAGCAAATTTTAAAGATATGGAAAAATCTCTTTCAAAGTTTCTGGCTTTCACTTGGAACTGAAAGCAAAACCACAGAGTTCTCAAATGCCATAAGAAAAAAAGTGGTGGTCTGGCATTGAGAAGCCTTATTAGGTCTTTGAAAGCTAATGACCTCCTGAGGTTATGTAATTTTTCAGGATAAGTGGATTTTTTTATGTGGAATAAGCACCTGATCTTTAGAGGATACTTATTGGAATCAAGTTTAAAATCCAAAGAATTTTAATGCTTGCCAATCATTAATCCAATATATCACAGGTGGAAATTTTAAAACATTATGTACACAAATATAATATGCATATACATATAAGTGACATATACACAGATATTATATATAATATCCATAAGGTATTTTGCACATGTAAAATTGTGTTACATAGAACTTTAATAATATATTATATATGATATTATATGTATATATTATACATATCTAAACACTATGTATCTATATAGATATGGAAATAGATATGTGTGTATATACCTATATGTGTGTGTATGTATAAAAATTAATTAGGTGTTTGAAAATCTGAATCTACCTTATTCATTATTTATTGGAAGGATGAGGAAACAGTATTAAACTTTCAAAATCTATCACTCTAGTGTGACCTTTCTCACTTTTGTAGCTCTAATTATACATAAGTGGAAATACCACCCAAGGAGTGGGTTTGAGGAAATACTGAATTTGGGGAGTACTTTCTACTAGAAATTAACTTATTTTGGAATTATCAAAGGTGAATTATGAAAATTCATCCATAATGGTACAGAATTTACATTTGTACTTGGGCTAAAAACAGCTGTGTCTGGTGTTTTGGCACTGTGGTATTAAGAAACTTCCAGGGGTTATAATACTACTACTCTCATGAAAACATGGGATGACAAATTTCATTGCCTTAATTGATTCTTTGGGGGTCACACATACATAGGTTATATTTACATAGATGAAAAACTAATTCTCCTGCTCCTTCTCCTCCTTTTCCTTTTTTTGCTCCTATTTTTGGTCCTTCTTTTCCTCCTCCTCCTCTTTCTTCTCATCTTTTCCTCTTCTTCTTTTTCTTCTTTTCTTCTTTTTTTCCTTTTTACCTTCCTCCTACTCCTCCTTCTTTGAGCAGGTTTCTTTATTTGAATAATTACAGATCTGACTCCAAGTTTAAAAAGTTAATTGATTTCCTATAGTGCCTCATCTCCTGAATTAGTACCAGTTCATACCCTGCCCTTTTTTTATTGAGCAGTGCCTCTTACTTAAAATTCCTTTCATCAAGGTCTATGCTGATCTTTCTCTAGAAGAACTGTTCAAAAAGAATTCTCATTTCTAGAATTATAAACACGGAATGGGATAGACACTTGGTGCCATCAAATTTAATACTTTTATTACTGAAGATGAGGAAACTGAGTTTATTGAGTGAACTTCATTTAAGGGAGCTACCAAATGATTTACACAAGGCAACCCAGGCATCTTGAATATAGTTCCTGGCTTACTGTTTTTCTCTCCATAAACTTTTTATGATAGGAGATTTTAACATATATATTTATGTTTTCTCAACTATTTTATTTTTCCAGTTCCTCAACTGACTCAATTGCAATCAACTATTCCTCTATTTCACTTTATGGATAAAGATGATCATATCCTTTTTTTTTCCTTTCCTTACACATCTTCTGCTTCCATTATCAAGAAGTCTGACATTCTTTTATCAGATCATAACTTCCTCTCATTTCATCTTATGCCTCTCTCCTCTTAAATCCTTTGCTCATCCTCATTGTTACCTTCACTCTCTCAGACTATCATTCTTGCTTTGACTTTTTCTTCCTCCACTCTGATGTCAGACCTTTACTCACAGTTCAACTCTACCTTTTCTTCAATTCCAAAAATGTGATGCCCAAAGGTATTGACTGTTACATCTTGCTGAAACCTACCTGTGAATTTTCCTCCATTATTGATGTCTTCTATTCCCAATCTCTTGAAAGAACCACGATGATTGACTCTCCTATGAATTTACCTTATCTAATTTCAATTAGTCCTTTCATTAAAGCTAAGAATTTAATACATGATCATTTAGGTTAGCATGATTCTTTATAAAACCTTGTGAAATAAATGTATAATTAACAGATATTATTATTTCCATTTTACAGAAGAGAAAACTAAAGCTCAAATAAATTGAAAGTCTTGGCCATGGTTACATTCTAGTAATGCTTTTGAACCTGCAATTCTCCTAATTACAAGTTCAACATTCTTTCTAGCATATTAAACTGCTTTTCAATGTAATATTTGTATTTTAATGAAGCCTATAAGAGATATAATGCCTTAGCCCAAAGGTGTGATTCTCAGACACAGTAGAAGGCTAATAGAAGAGATATTCCTTGGGAAGTTGGTTTTTAGCAGGTTTCTGATTTCATTCCTTTTAGATGCAAAATCTCCATGTACAAGATTATTACATAAAGACTAAGGATATTTGGGCTGATTAAAGCTAAAATTTAGAGTTTTCCAAAGGCTATAAAATTTCTGTACTTTGGATATAAAATTTCACTGTTTGCCACTTACAAATTCCAAATATTTTATTGTATGTTGAATACAGATGACTTAAATTGCTACCTTAGGAATGCATTTGGAATTCCCAGTTCAAAAAACAAGTACATTTTCACTGATGTTTCACCTCAATCATCTGAACTATTCACTACATTTCTGAAGTCCTTCAGTTATATGAACAGGAATGGATAGCTATCTGCAAGTATACACGTATAATGCGAAGCATTCTCTAAATTTTAAATTTTTTTCTTATCTAACTTCTCACTTGAAAGGCATAGAATTATTAATCAGCCATCCCCTTTTTGTCCCTCCCCCCCAAAAAGGATTTCTAACCCCAACTCCACCTTCCTAGAGCAATTATTTTAAGAACTGGATTCTGCTAAGAAAAACAAGCAAATGTGGGTGTGGGTGTATATGCAAAGGCATTTTATATAAAACAGACCTCTTAGTTTTATAGAAAGGAATTTCAGTTGCTTTGTAGCTGATCTGAAGAGGTAGCATTCTTGAGGGAGAAGGGCAGACAGAGAAAGGAGGAGAAAGAGTGAAAAGATTAATAAAAAGAAGAAAAAACAAATTACCAAGCAGGAGTTTTCCATCCTATTCCTTAACCTAATTGCCCTGGGCTGGGTCAAGTTGGTACTTTTGCAAAAGACAATTCCTAAATCACTAGTGTTGAACGACCTTATGACATCGAGCCCTATTTAACCGAGGGGTACCAGAGTTCCCTTATCAACATTGGAGGCATTTGTTCTGTTCATATGAGGATTACATCTTATAAATTATGACAGGCACCCAATAGGGAACCAGTCAGCCAAGAAGGGCATCACCCCTTTTGGCTTGTGCATTCACATTACTTTGGCACTTTTATTATCATTTAAATTTAATCTCACCTCAGTGGGAAAATGCCACCACCATCAGCACCCCTCTCCTTTTTTAAAGAGGCTGCAGGCTTATGCTTGACAAAGTAATTGAAATAAGTTATTTTGGCCTTTCAAATCAGGACTGGAGATACTGTGGCTGGCAGTGTTGCAGAACTGAAACATCCTATTACTTAAGCACACACACCAGCGCTGCACACAAGAAATCATGAAAAGATTAAAAGATACACACATAAGAAAGGGAAGCAGTAAGAGCCAGCCTCATACCTGGACAATAACCAAAAAGCTTACAGCTCACAAGCCACAGCCATATTCCTTTCTCACCAAGTTAGACAAGTACCCCTGAAGTAGGAAGAGACGAAAAGGGAGTAAAAAGAAATGGTCACAGATGAAGACAGTTAAAATTGACCCCTGACTGAAGCTCCCAAGGTCTAGGATTCTTTTTTTTCTTTCCCTTCATCCTCCCCCTCCCTTTCTTCCTTCCTTTCTCTTTTCCCTTGACAGGGTGAAATGATTATAGGGATGAGAGGAATTTAAATATCAGAGCTGCCATGTGTTTGTCTCCCAGTCAAGCAGCAGATAATGCCAAGTCTCTTTGAAGTGGCCACAGCAAGGGAGGGGCCAACTAAACCTGGGCAGTTCTCAGCCTGAACCTTATCAGCCCCTGCCAGGTTTCCCAGCTAAAACAGGAGGAGGAGGGATGCTATTATTACATGCAGAAAAATTATCTTGGGCAACTTGAGGAACTGTTCCTTTTATCTTCCAAGGCTAGAGCACTTGGGCCATGTTTAATATCCTTAAACTGCTCATGCATTGTTATGATGACATTTCTTTATCTCTAAAGAGAGTTTAAGGACTCATTAGGAAGTTCAATGGTTTCCCACTCACAGTCATAGATCTTTGACTAGTTTTTTTTTCCCCTTCCATTTTGCACAATGTTCCACTGCTGAATACTTTGCTTTTCTCTTTAACATTTAAGCTGATTTTGAGACCTGCCAGAAGTTGAGAAGGGCATTAATCAGTCAATGGATATTTAGTGAGCATCTATTATAATAGAAGCACTACGTATTACTCAATGTATGTTCTGCTATCTAGCCAGCAATGTAATTTGGAAAAAAAAAATAAAAGAACAAATGTACAATAGTACAATTTTTAAAACATCATTAAGTTAACTTTGGGGATACACAGAAAAAAATAAAACAAAAAAACAAAACAAACAAACAAACAAAAAAAGCTCTGGGGAGGAGTCTGGGAAAAAATGCCAGAATAGGTCAGTAAACAAAATAAATTTGTGCCTCAGAGAAAACATAGGTTAGTGAAAAATCAAGATATTGGCCAGAATAGGGGTCCTTTTTGATACAATTCAAAATCTTAAGAAAGCCCCCAGGCAGAAATTGACCAGTATGAAGTGCAAACTTTTCTGGACTGCCACAGAAACACTCCAAGTGTGGAACCCTGGGGTTATTAGGTTTGCCTGGAACTTCAGAAGGAACTTTTGACTTCTACACTGAGTGTGGAGATGGGGGTCTGAATCCAGGAAAACATAGGGATCCAGCCTCAGCTTTGTGGAAGACCTCTGTCCCTGGACCAGAAAGAACCAGCACATGGGGTGAGTGCAGGAACAGTGGGGCAGGGACTCTGCTGGCCTTGGGAACTTGCAGAAAGATGGAACACTTGGTTTGGGGTTCCAGATCAGAGGAGATTGCTGAAGTGAGGCTAGAGGCACCATCCCTCCCCACCTCATGATTAGAGGCGCTTACACTAACACTTCTCATTAAAAAAAAAAAAAATTGAACCATCAAGAAAGAAAGAACCCAAGCATAGATATTTACTTTGGGAATAGGGAAGATTTAGTTGATCTTCAGAGGATGACAATGAAGGAAAAAAATAAGCTTTTTATACCCCAAAGAGTAATGATAAATGGGCATTAGTCCAGAGAGAATTTATAGAACTCAAAAAAGAATTTAAAAAACAAATGAGAGTCATTGAGGAAAAACATACAAATAAATAATTAAAAACCATATAAAATTATAAAAAAGTTATTCAAATAAAAATGATATATAAAGTCATAAAGAAAAAAATAATTCTTTGAAAATTAGGATTGGGCAAAGGGAAGGCAGTTATAAGAGACCAAGAAATAACAAAACAATATGAAGAATGAAAAAATCAAATATCAAATATCTTATAAGGAAAATAACAGATAACGGGAATAGATCAAGAAGAAAAACATAAGAATAATTGGACTAGGTGAAAGCCATAACTAAAAAAACAACATTGACACAATAATGCAAGAAATAATCCAAGGAAATTATCCTGGTGTGATAGAACATGTGGGGAAAGCAGAATTAGGAAAAAAAACATGGATCACAACTTCAAAGAGATCCTTTGTGGAAAACACATGGGAATCTTACTGCCAAATTTCAAAAACCTCAGATCAAAGAGAAAAGCTTGCAAGAAACAAGGGGAAAAGCAATTCAAATATTCAGGAGTTACAATGAGAATTGTATAGGATTTAGCAGCAGACACGATAAAAAACTGTAGGTGCTGGAATCATATATATTGGCAATCAAAAGAACTAGGCCTATAGCCACAAATATCATCTGAAGCAAAATTATCTATAATATTGAATAAAAAAAGATGATTTTCAATGAACTTTTCAGGACTTCTGATCAAACTTGAACTCAATAGAAAATTTAACACATGAAAGCTAACATCAGAGATCAATTTCAAGGAACTTAACATGAACAAATTGTTCATATGCTATGTTTTTTAACATGGAAATTTATAACATATGTTTAAGATTGAGAAAAGCAATTGAGTATGCCATGAAGGATATAGCATCCTCCAAAATCTATAAATAAATAATAGGGGAGGGATAGGTGGATGGGAGTAAAGGGGGAGGGAAGAAGACAAGGGCAAGATTTCTGGGTGAGGAGAAGTTAAGTAAGAGTAAGCCAAGTTATAGAGCAAAATTAAAAAAAAAACAGTTAGCAGGGGTGTTTGTGTGTGTGTGTTACATATTTACATATGCATATACAACTGTATTCTTACTTAATTATAGATTGCTTGATGGAGGTGGAGAAGATGAAAGGGGGGGAAGAATAAAGTAAAAAAAGTGTGTAGCAGAAAACAAAAGAAAAAGCTAAAAGGAAGTAAAGAAAAGATGGACACTCATGAATATAATTCCTTTTACTATTATATATCCTTTCTTGAACTAGTAATTTATTGTTACATATTTGAATCCTCCCTGATGTTCTTCTAGGTACATGACAATGTTTTGTATTGTCTTGTTTTGATTTGTTTTGTTTTCCTTTTCTGTTATTCTTTTTTAAAATAAAATAAATTTTAAAACATCTCCTATCATAAGTTCACGTAAAAAGAAGGGATATTGTTACCAGTATGCAAACAACTATGAGTAAACAAGATATATAAAGGAAAAATTGGAGATGTTAGAAGAAAGACAAGAATAAGTTTATGGAGGACTGGGAAGGGTTTCTTGCAGAGGGTAGAAATTGATCTGAAACTTGAATTAAGGTGCAAATGAGGAAGGACAGAGTTCTAGTCATGGAAGATAGCCAGTAAAAATGTCTAGTCAGGAGATAAAGTGTTTTTGTTCCAGGAACAGCAATGCGGCCAATTAGCCTATGAGCTTATTGAGAGAAAGGATTGTCTTTTGGCTTACTTTGTATGCCCAGCACTTAGCAAAGTGCCTGGAACATAATAGATTCTTAATGTTTGTTGATTAATTTGCTGCCATTGGATGGCTGAGTACATGGAAGGAAAGAAGGTATAGAAGACTAGAAAGGTAGGAAGGGGCCAGATTATAAAGGACTTTAAAAGCCAGAACATTTTTAAACAGGTTTTAATTTTTTTCTGTCAAGCATTTCTTCTCTCTTACCACACCATAAATAGATAGAATAGATAGACAAATAGATATAGATATATGTGTGTAGATACACACACACATATACATATATGCAAATATGTATTTTGTCTCTGTGTGTCTCTTTGTTTCTGAATTGTAGTCTTTCAGTTCTCTATCAATATGTAGGGAGCATGTTTATCAATAATTCTCTGGAATCATGGTTGGTCATTACAAAAATGAAAGTTCCTGTCTTTCAAAGTGTTTTTGTCTTTATAATATTGTTGTAATTATTCAAATTGTTCTCTTGATTATGACCTGCATCATAATACTAATAATAGCATCACTTTATGCAAAATTTTTCCCCAAACTTTCTCTGAAATCATCTTCTTCATAATTTCTGATAGCAAAATGTATTCTATCACTTTTATATATTATAACTTGTTAAGCCATTCCTCTAATCACCATTTATTTTCACCTCAATACGATCTATAAATAAATTTTGTGGAAACTCAAGGTATATTCTTCTTAGGACTAAATCTCTCCCTTAATCTACCTTCGCTCTAATTTTCCCTCTTTTCTTCTACTTCCATGGTTAGAGAAACATATTTCTCTCTCTCTCTCTCTCTCTCTCTCTCTCTCTCTCTCTCTCTCTCTCTCTCTCTCTCTCT
>JAJPUD010003504.1:22887-86902 GCA_023553655.1 Myrmecobius fasciatus
TCTCTCTCTCTCTCTCTCTCTCTCTCTCTCTCTCTCTCTCTCTCTCTGTGTGTGTGTGTGTGTGTGTGTGTATTTGTATTCTCTCTTTTGGCTAGTTTAGATAAGAGTAAATTTCAACTGTGCCTCCTTTCCTTCTTATTTGTGTAAACTTCTAACTCACATTTCCTATCATTTGAGAAAACTTTCTCTAATATCCTTTACTCTTCCTCCTCATACCCATCATAGTATATTCCCTTTCTTCTATCTTTACATCATTTTAACATTATCAAGACATAACAGTACAACTTTCAGGCCTTCTATATAATAAGAATCCCTGTAAGACTATGATAGAGTTCAGAGAGGACACATACATCTTCTCCCTATCTTAGATTGTAAGCAATTTACCCTTGTTTGGTCCCTTATAATTGTATTACTTATGTTTCTCCTACTTCCTACATTTGAACTTCAAAGTTCCTACATATCACTGGTATTTTGATCAGGTATTCTTGGAAGTTCTGCATTTCTATGTTTTTCTCCCTGAAAAGGGTTTAGCAATCTCTTATGCCAGAATTTTCAATCCTTCCTGAACATCCCATAGATCCCAGAGACAAGTAAATGCTATGCACACATATACTTATTTATACCATTACTTATACATATACCATTACTTATAATGTGTTTATAGATGTGTAGCATATGAAGTTTGTGTATATATATGTGTGTGTTTGTGCAGATAATTTTAATGGGTTATTATTGACTGACAGAATGAGATAAGAATCTTTATAGGAAGCAACATTAAAATTTTTGTCTTAAAAAAATCTAGGAGTTAAAAAATGCAGAAATCTTGGGGGAGGAGCATTTTAGATATCAGATTTGAAAAATTGCCAAGTCTTGTACTGGATGGAGCTGTCTCCATATTTCCTGAAGGCCACATGAAGGTATTGTAGTGTTGAATATTCACCAATATTTCCATGTGATTTGAATATATTGGCATGAGAAGTTCTTAACCTAAGGTACCACTTTTGTGGATCTGATTTTAAAAAAACAAGTGATAACTATATTTCAATTTAACTGGTTTCCTTTGTTATCTCATGTAGTATATTTTGTGAAATTTAAAGTGTCATTCTGGGTCCTAAACGCTTCACCTGAATAGATCCATAACATAAAACAAAACAAAACAAAATTAAATTAAAAAAATTAAGGACCCTTGGTCTAGAAAAACATTATTTCTAATCTAACACTTTGTATATAGAACTATATAATTATATTGAAGCATTACTTTCTCTATATTTCTCTTCTTTGTTGTTTATCATCCTCCTACCCATTGATACTGATCCAGATTTCCTATAGCAGAAGCTTAGAAAAATAGTTTGAATACAACAAAACTGTTCACTGTATTCCCATGCCAGTCATCTGAAGCCCATGTAGGAATTATTTTATTTGATTTTCATATATCCAACTCTTATTTATGCATGTATCATGAAGTCTGCTATTCCTACAGCTTCTTTCTACCTAGAACTGTTAACTCCCGAACTCAACTTCCAGGGAAAATTATTCCAACTTCTCTCCATTTATCCTAGCTTTCTGAAGAAATAAATCTACTCATCTTTGGAACTCTGCCCTTTTCTTGAGCTATCTTGATTGGTAAACAAGTGAGTTCAAGTTTGCTTAAGCTACTACTATATAAAAAGTCAAAAAACATTTTCTAATGATTATGATGAATGCTGTCTTTGAAAAGCAGGAATCCTAGATCCTAATTTACATCTCACCTAGTAAGACATTCTGGTAATTCTGTACCCTGCCCCTTACTTTTCTCATTCCTCCTACTCCTTCCCCCACTCTCCCTCCCACCACACACATATATACTCTTTACCTCTTAGTCTGGGAATAATAACCAAATCAATGATTGCTCTAGGATGAGAATGATAATAGAATGATAATCAACTGTCCTCTGGCTCTACTCATAATTCCCCAGGACCAAAACTCTTTCCCCTACCTACCACTCTCTTATATATGCTGTCTATTCTAACGAGAATGGAGTTTCATGCAGGGCAGAAATTGTTTCATTTTGGAATTTGTACCCCTCATGCCAGAAAAAGTACCACATAGTAAGTGCTTAATGGATGTTTTTACATTAACTTTTTCATTTTCATTTATTCTCCTCATTGTACAAATGAAAAACAAAAACAAAACTCTAATATTAAATGAAACTGAATGTATTTAGTAATATTAACATAGTTAGCTAATATATCTAGGACTAGTATTCAAACCTCCTCCACCAATTCTATGTTTATTCTACAATAGCAACCTCAGTCATTTCTGAAAGGCAATGTTAAAGGCAACATTAGTTAAACTAGACATTAATACCTGGTAGGTATCTTAGAGGTCATAAAACCTATGCTCATACCCATTTAGCTAGTTAGGTGAGCTAGTTAGGTTAGTTAGCTAAGACCAAGTTCAGTTCACATGGTCTCTCAAATTCTCCATTCAAATGTCTCATATACATGTATACAATCATTGTAAAGACTTTTAGCTAATCACAGAATCCTGTACAGAGACTCCCAGCATGGGTGGCCAATTTCTGTGGTTTCTGTTTGTTTTATAACGTGTTCAAACATTGCCAACTCAAGATTTTTTTCAACATTTTTTCCCCCTTTTAACCAAAATAGTTCCAAATGTTTGAAATACTTAATTGTGGGAAGACTAACAGTCAATACAGACTTTTTTTTCCTTTATAAAAAATAAACATCTTGGAGACAAGTAGAGTGTTAGTTTCTTAGTGTAGTTATACAAAAAGGAAAAAATACCACCATCATTCTGAGATATAATGAGGTAGTCATAAAAAAATTAAAACTGTATCATAAAAGTTCACATGTGTACAGTAATTTAATAATCATAATACAATAAAAATAATGGCATTTATAGAGTTTTAAAATTCATGAAGTGCTTTACATTATTATTTTAAATCTCACAGCAAATATAGGAGGTAGGTGCTATTGTAATATTTATCTCACAAATGAAAAGCCTGGGGCAGATAAAGGTTAAGTGACTTCTTTATGATCACATAGATAAACTGACACTGGATTTGAACTCAGTTCTTCCTGAGTTCAAGAATTCTTGTCTGAGGCAGAATTGGAATTCAAGTGCTCTGATTCTAGATCCAGTGCTCCTTACAATGATTTCATAGTAAAGCAATGAAGTGGTAATTCTTAAAATAAAATTTATATTTGAATAGCTCACATTTATATTGTACTTTTTTGCTGACAAAATAATTTTTGGCATTTTTTAATACCTATTATTATTAATCACATTTTATACATGAGGAAAATAAATCTCAGAGCATTACCTGACTTTTCCAGAAAGTTATGACAACATATACCAAAGTGGGCAATATTCAACCTGTGGGGATGTGTGGAATTGTCTGTAACTTCCTTAGGTATTGAATAAATAATGTGATGACATTTTCAAGTTTTAAAGGTAAGAGTTGGATAAGCATTAATAAAGGATGCAAAATATATATGTATATATATATATATGGAGAGAATTAAATTTGAGTAAATGAATAAGGGATTAAAAAAGAATAGATTAGAGAAAGAAGCCATTATTGTTGGTGTTCCTCTAATATACTTTCTCATTTTTTCAAATGAGGAAAATGAGACCCAGAGAAGTGATTTAGCTCTCCTCAAGCATAAAACTAGTAAATCTTACAGCCAGAATTTAAACTAAGAACTTATTTTGAGGATGCCAGATCATGCAGTAGAGAGAATGCTGGGCCTGGAGTCGAAAAAGACCTGTGTTCAAATTCAGCCTCAGACATTTATTAGTTTTATGACCCTAGGCAAAGAACTTCTATTCTATCTACCTTAACTTCCTCAAGTATAAAATGACAATAACAATAGTACCTACTTCCCTGGATTGTTGTGAGGATAAAATGAGATAATATTTTTAAAGTTTAGCACAATGACATGTAAAAGGCATTTGAAAAATACTTGTTTCCCTGTTTCCTTATTCTAACTCAAAGTTCAGTTCCTTTTTTCTCCCCATAACCTACCACTTCTCAAATACAAAACAGAAGGAAGAATAATGCTTCACTTGTTAATTGTTTCACTAATATTCTAACAAGTGCTATATATAAATGTTTATTTTCTTTCTTTATTCTCTAACACAAATTGAAATAGGGCTTAGTATTTCTATGACTTTGGATCAATCACAGTATTACGCAGTGTCAGTTTCTTCCTATGTAAAATGCAAACTTTTATGGAAGAATAAAGAAAAGGAACAAGTTATATAAGATGACATCTGAAGTCCTTCCCAGCTCTAGATATAAGATCCCAATCGAAGAATATGGTGCTATGCTTGGAGTCAAGAAGATTTGGTTTTAAATATTTTTTTTGAAGTATGTATTTTTCCAACAAGTCATATAACTTCCAAGTGCCTTTATTTAGGCCTTATCTGTTTTCTAATAATTTTTTGATTACTCATTATCTGTAAAAACAATTTTAATATCCATCTTTTAAAAAAAATTCTTACCCCTTCTACTTCCTTATCCCTTTCATGAGAGTGTTAGCAACATGACATCAGTTAGAAATGTATAATCATTAGGATATATCTATTACTTCCCTTCCCACCATTCACTTTGTGTTATAATACAAATAACCATTCTTCCTCTGTCAGATGTCAATCTACCTGATAAAACAAAATTGAGGTCAAATTCAAGTAACAAAGAAACTTCCTCAGCATCTTTTTTTTTCTCTCTTTCACAGCCTACCTTTTCATCATATTCACCATGTGCAATTTATATCCTTTCATCTGGTCATAAAAGTTCCTTGAGAACAGGAACAATTTCATTTCTCATACTTTTATCCCTAATGCAGAGCTGTGCTGGTAAATGTTTAATAACTGGCTTTTTGTAGAATAAATATAAACTTGTAATACACAAGTAAAATCTACAATAATAGATTAAACTTAAAAATGTGTTACAAGTTTATACATATACATATATATAATATATTATTATATATAATAACATAATATACATATATATTATATACATACTTATATACAAGTTTTCAATAATAAAATTTTTTCTATCACTTTCTTAAGTCTTGTATAGTCAACAAAACAATAAATCAAGCCCTAAATTTATAGTGTTTGCTGATTTCTGAGCAATAGATGTTCACATTGAAAACTTAACAACTGGTTTAAGCTAGCATACAATTATTCCAGGGACTAGTATAATATCTTAAAAATAGCAGGCACTTCATGAATATAGTGTGAATTTCGTGAAATTGAATTACACATGGTAGATACTCAGAAAACATGTGTCAATAAATAGATTGGTACTTGCTTTATGTCCATGGTTCACTTTTAAAAGTATCACTCCATAATTTTATGGTCCCTAAATGATTTTATGTCTCCTAGATCCATCCTAATCTTCATTTCCATAATAGGTCTTTTGAAATACATTTATTAAGCATCTACTATTTTCCAAAATTGTATGCTGAGGACTCATAATAATATGAATTTATGTAAAATGTTATTATTTTATTTTGACATCCCCTTCATTTCTAAAAATGCCCTCTCATTTCTCCTATCAAGACAACTATCCTTTGCAACAAAGAAAAAAAAAGTGAGTTGAAAAAAGATCAATTCAGCAAAACTAACCAACAGATCAAGCAATCCTGTCAGTATATTTAAAATTCAACATCCACAATCCTTCACTTTGTAAAGAAGGTAGTAAGATACAGCTGCCAATCTCTTTATAGACCCTAACTTGATTATTATAATTACATAGCATTCAATTTCTTTTATTCTCATGGATGGATGGACATATGGTAGATTAAGCATTTATTAAGTGCCCATTATGTTCCAAGGCTCTGTGCTAAGTGCTTTACAAACATCCCATTAGAGTCATTTTGTATATTTAATAACATTTATATAGGTGCCATTTACAAATCACTTTCACCTGCATGCTCTCATCTGGTCCTTAAAATAATCTTGTAAGATAAGCAAGACAGGAAGTACTGTGCTCATTTTATGGATAAAATAGCAAAAAAAATCTAAGTAATTTGCCTGAAGTCATATAACTAATAAGGGGCAGAGATAAAACTTGAACACAGGTCATCAGATGTAAATCCAACAGTGTTCTCTCTACTTAACCTATCCTCTGTGTATCTATTTTAAGAAACAGATGGCAAAAATTTTCAGTCTGCCCTTATTTTAATAATCTGAAAACAGCATGATAATGGTGGAATAGCTAGTGAAAGAATAAATCTCATCATTCAACTAAATATGCATTAAAGAAACAATACTGATGAATAATTTAATGGAAAAGGGCAAGATTTGGATTTGGGAGAGAGAACCATTTACTATGTGGCTTCAAGTAATCATTTAGATCTTTAGAACCTTACTTCTTTCATCTAGAAAATAAGAACAATCATACTTTTACAAGCTCTTTCACAGTGTCCTGAGAATCAACTGAGATTCTCATTAAATAGGAAAAAATGTAAAGTGTCATAGAAATGAGTGCTATTGTTATCAAAAATAAGAGAATTGATACATGAAGATATGTGCAAGATCTCTCAACCTAAGTGATTTGGATGGGTTTTCATAGTCTGTCATGATACTGCTTTAAAGTAGCCCAATGCCAGCTGCCAGCTGTCAGTCACATATGACTTGGTTTAGCTGCTCATCAGTTATAGGAAATATACAGAGACAAGAATAAGAGTCTAGACTAGGATTGGGTGAGGGGGAAATTTTGGCTGCTTTGATGAGACATTAATTAGCCATTTGGACCAGAAATGTCCTCAGAAAGTGACAGAATATGGAGAAATACATGTTTAGATAAGCCATTTCTCTAGGCAGATTTCTCTGGTTTTGCTATTGTCATGTTATCAACCATGTCCATATATAACAGTTTATTTCTTCTTAAAATCCCTTTTGTTTTCATATCAATTTAACTTGTGGTTTTTGTCTTCCATTTTTTGTTCTAGACCTGTGATTTTACCTTTTACTGATAGAAGACATTCCTGGTATGGACCATTTCAGTAAAATAATGCCTCTAGTCTCAAAAAATTGTCTTGAGGCATAAAAACCTTACTTATGGCTACATTGCTAGTGTCAAAAATAGACCCTGCTCCAGGACTCTGATTCAAAAGCCAATCCTCCATTCATCATGATACATTGTGTCTCCCTCATATATAAGTATTGTTCTAGGTATTTATACATATAAATATAAATATATTTTAATAATAATTATATTTTAATAATAATTATATACTCTCCCTTTTATATCCATTCCAGTTAAATCATTTAATAATGAATAATTTATAATTTAGCTTACAATTTCAAAAATCATTTCTTCCTTTAAAACAAATAGCATGATAAATGGTCAAGGGATATGAACAGACAATTTTCAGATGATGAAATTAAACCATTTCTAGTCATATGAAAAGTTGCTCCAAATCACTATTGATCAGAGAAATGCAAATTAAGACAACTCTGAGGTACCACTACACACCAGTCAGATTGGCTAAAATGACAGGAAAAGATAACGATGAATGCTGGAGGGGATGTGGGAAAGCTGGGACTCTAATACATTGTTGGTGGAACTGTGAATGGATCCAACTATTCTGGAGAGCAATTTGGAGCTATGCTCAAAAAGTTATCAAACTGTGCATACCCTTTGACCTAGCAGTGTTTCTATTGGGCTTATATACCAAAGAGATCTTAGAGGAGGGAAAGGGACCCACATGTGCAAGAATGTTTGTGGAAGACCTTTTTGTAGTGGCTAGAAACTGGAAACTGAATGGATGTCCATCAGTTGGAGAGTGGCTGAATAAATTGTGGTATATAAATGTTATGGAATATTATTGTTCTGTGAGAAACGACCAGCAGGATGATTTCAGAGAGGCCTGGAGAGACTTGCATGAACTGATGCTGAGTGAAACAAGCAGAACCAGGAGATCATTATACACGGCAACAATATTACATGATGATCAACTCTGATGGACATGGCTCTCTGCAACAAAGAATTGTCTCAAATCAGTTCCAGTTGTTCAGTGAAGAAAGCCATATACATACAGAGAGAGGGATATGAAATGTGGACTACAACATAACATTTTCATGCTCTCTATTGATGTTTGCTTGCAGTGTGTTTCCTTTCTCTGATTTTTTTTTCTTGTAGAGAGGATTTTTCTTGCACAACAACTTGTCAAGTATTTTATCATTATTAACATGTAATAGACTTCCTATGGACTTCCTGCCATCTAGGAGAGGGGTGGGGACTGGGGTTAAAATTTGTAACAAAAAGCTTTGTAAAGATCAATGCTGAGGAACTACCCATGTTATGCAAACAAAAAGCTTTAATTAAAAAAAAAAACAAATAGCATGCAAATAGGAGTAGTATTATTATTTGCATTATATCATGGACAAAATTGAGAATCAGGGAAGTTGAGTGTGACATCTAGAAGGTATCAGAGATGAAGCTGAATTCTGTCATTCCAAATTTGTACTGTTTGCCATGTACTATGATATCTCAAGTGTAGGAACTATGTCTTTACCATAATCTATACATATTTATCACATTCTACATATTGTTTATATATTTATACATATATAAGATTAGTATATGCATTATGGTGATAATTATAAAAAGTATGATCTAGAGAAAAAGAACTTTGATGTTATAATAAAAAAGTTCAGGGCTCCAGTTCCAGAGGTGTAATCCTAAAAACATACCTTGACTATATGCAGCCTCAGTTTCCCTGGGACCAATGAAAGCAATGATCTCTAAAGCTCAATTTTAGCATTCTAGTTTTTGAATTTGTAATATACTTACAAAATATTGCTTATATGCCTTTTTACAGGTAAGGAAGATTCTAAATAACTTGGCAGGAATATTAGTGGGAAATCAATTCTGAGACATTTCAATAATGCCAGACTAGTTGGTTTACACAAGAGGAGAAAAGTATGTCATTACAATATATTAAGGTCATCAAAGAAAATAACAGATATTTATTAAGCTGCTCCAGTGTAGAGAAAACTCAAATGGATTCAATAGGCTCAAAGACATTCAAAGTTTAGATAAAAATGTCTTCATGTTATCTATAATCTAGTAGAGGGATGAGACACATAGATAACTATGTAGTAAATAATAGTACATGATAAAGTAATTCTGCAAGTCAGTGATGACAGCCTTACTTTTACAAATCACTGATTTGAAAGTTTCCAGTGTGAAATTGTCCCTTTTTGTAATACTGTTTTGCTTCCTCCCCTGTTCCTTTTTTAATATAAGTTCCTGCAAAAGACCAAGTTCCCCAGTAAAACTCTGAACAGTTATCAATTTGTATCCATACAAAGTAGTCAATCTATAATACTGTCAATATGCACACATAAATATATGCATGTATCCACACAATATGTCTACCAAAGGCATATACAACTGTATCCAAATTTATGGACACATTTTAAACAAAACCTTCAATATCATATACATAACCTATAAATGCATTGTGTTTTCCCATGCATTATCTTATTTGTAACAGCATCCCTGAGAAACTAGAAACAACCGTCAGATTATAGATCTAGAGCTAGAAGGGACCGAAAAGGCCATGTAATCCAACCACTGAACTTTACAAATAAGGAAACTGAGGTGCAAAGAAATGAAGAATTTACTCAGTCACACAGTCTTATGTCCATAGTCAGTGTCCACTTCCACCCCTATCCCCTGCCCCACTGTACCTACCTCATAAGTACAATTAAATCTATTTTTACAGTTGAGGATATTATGTTTCAATTAAATTAAATGATCCAAGGCCACACACAGTGAAAGATCTAGGGATCAAAATAAATAACTTTCTTTTTATTACTGGACTGCCACTCATAGTTCTTTGTGGCTTACAAGTTATATTTATGTTTAGCAAATATATCGTCAAATTGTGAATGTATTATTTCTTTCACGGTATCATAGGTAGCATTGGGCTAGAGATCATATCTTCTATTTCTAATTTTGTCATTATTCTGCAGAAAATTTCTTCACACAGTGACTATTTATATTGCTCAATATCCATAATAGTTATTTCTACAAAAGAAGAACTTACAAATGTTTTTAAACAATGGAAGTTTTATCAAAAGAACCACGTTTTCCCAGATGACTACATTAAAAGGGAAAACATTCGTTTGGATGGAGGTGCATGTTTGGGTAGGAATATTAAAAGTTACAAATTTTAACTTTTTAAAACATTTTTTCAAAATGTAACTTTTTATTATTGTATAATATTTGCATAATAGTTAATAGTTTACAAATCCATATTCTCACAACATTATTGTTTGAACTTCATTCTTGAAAAGGATCATAAGTTTAGCATATGTACATATATACAAAAAACATAAAATATTCTTTTTTCACAGATGAGGAAACTAAGACTTGAGCATTATATCATAGTTTATTGACAACCAAAATAAACCAGCACTTGGAGACATTCATGTATTGAAATCTATATCAACCTCTCCAGTCTTTGCATTCTAGCCATGGAATTTACACAGTAGAAATGCCCTGCACCCCTGCAGCTTATTCCTCTGATTAGATGGATCTTCCAGAAATTCTTCATTTGCCTAAAGCAATTATTCAGAAATATGTCGTCATTGATCTTCATCATCAAAATACTTATTGTAGGAAAGTGCAGAGAAATAAAGTTGATGTTTGGAAGACTGCAAGTTCTTTTATGTCACTTAAAATGTAGTTTCTCTCCAAGTAGCACTCTACTCCTCATTCCTTTCCAGACTGCACTCCAGATATTCAACATTCTCATCTCTTCTTCCTGAAGGCTCACTCTAGCTAGGGGATTCACACTTTGGAAGTAACTTCCACTTTTGCAGGGCAAGTAAGAGCTTCATTATCCATGTAAGTGAGTTTCCTAGAACCATTGAGGTAGAGAAATATAGTAGTCATTCCATTCATTAAGCACCTACTAATTTCTAAGAACATAGTATCACCTCTTCCTCAAGAGTCTAAACTAACTGACAGCTAGGTGAAACAGTGGATAGAATTCTAGCTTTAGAATCAGGAAGAGGAGTTTCAATCTAATCTCAGATACTTGTTATCTCTGTGACTCTAGAGAACTCATTTTATCTGTCTACCTCACTTTCCTCAACTATAGAATGGATGTAATAATAAAATCTCCCTCTTAAGGTTACTGTAATGATGAAATGAGGCAATATTTATAAAGTGCTTTGCACAATACCTAGCACATAATAGATGCTTAATAAAAGTTTGTTTCCTTCTTTTCTTCCTTCTTTTTCCCCCATTTCCATCATTCTAGCTCTAGTCCTACTACAGTGAATTGAATAAGGCAGGCAAAATACTTCATAAATATCTGTTAAAAATCACTTAAATATTTATTAAATATTGCAAAATGTGTTAAATTAACATAAAATGACTTGCTCAATATCATAGAACTAGTAAGTGATAGCAATTGAACTCAGGTCCAAATTTTTTTATTATAAATTTAGTGCTCTGCCCACTATATTCTTATTTAGAGAAGAAATTATTGTGTTTCTGACTGGTAGATCCAAATTTTCCAAGCTTTCCATTATAGCAGAATAGGCAGAAAAAAGGCACTTAAGCAAGCAGAAATCACCTCCTACTTACATTCTCTGAAATGTATCAGCTGTGGTTTTTAGGATTAGGACTTATAGCTAGAGGTATATCTGACAGTTGAAAGAGTTAGAAATCTACAAAAAACAGTTAAAACATCCATTCAGGCTATCTACTCAAATGCTTCATCAAGTTAACTGTTTTCCTTCAGGGTCCATTATGGCCTTTCAGTGATCTCTACCCTATCCATTGTACTCCTACACTTTCCTTCCTTTGTTAGGAGAACAAGTGGTAATGGAGCACACTGGGAAATTACTTACACTCATAATATAACTGAAAGACAGATTACACAACTTCCCTTGCTTTAAGAAAAAAAAATTGCTTAAATTTTCTAGGAATTTGCCAGAATCAATTTGAAACCTCTGTTGTTAAAAAATGGTGGAGTGTTAGAGAAGAGTTCTCCTAACTAGCACATTTCTCAATCTTTTTCAACCCATACGACTTCTGTCCTAATAGAGACAAAATTTGTATAGAGAAAATGCAATTGGGAAGATAAAGAAATTCCCTACTGATTTTCATTGGACTCTAAAGGGAACAATGATACTTGATTCCATCTATTCTACTGGACTATTGTAAGCAAGGAAGATAATGAGTCTGATTCTCAGTTCTATAGTGAGAGCAAAAGCAATGTGCTGAATTGGGAGCAGAAGGAGGTAAAGGGAAACAAAAAAAAAGTCCTTTCCCTACTCTAAGACTATTCTATCTCTTACTAGGAATAAATATAGAGTGCTAAAGTTCAAGGATGACATCACAGTCTAGGACCAGCAACTTAAGCATCTGGGTATGTATAATATGTAATAGATGACACTGGAATACAGATTTGGTCAGCCAAAGAGCTAAATATTTTTAAATACTCTAATGAATTAGTATAATTTCTAGCAGAGATTGCAAGGATTTGTAACATTAAATATTCAAAGTAGAATATGTTTCCATAAAATCTTATAAAATTGTCATTTAATTTAAAATAGAAGAATGCATGGAGACTTTACTTTTTATGAATGTGACCACAATTCATGTACCTAGAATTAAAGCAAATTGTTAAAATTAAAAAAAAACAGCAATGATAGTAACAATAATGATAGGAGCTCACATTTACAATTTTTTCAGCTTCACAATTTTCAATTTTAACTTGGATGTCTCATTCCAGCCTTTACTTCCTGAAAGATCAACCACTTTGTTAAAGTTTATTCAGAAATTAATTTCCAAAATTAAACACTAGGACATAAAAGATTTGACCAGTGTAGAATACAGAGACTATCGCCTTATTTCTGTATACCACACTACACTTAGTCTACTGATAAAATCTAAAGTTTCATTTAGTTCTTTTGGTTGACATGAAAATATTAGGAAAAGAAGGGAATGAAAGGAAGGGACATTATAGTGCTTCTACTATAAGTTAGGCTATGTCTATAATATTGAGTGCTTTTTTTACAAATATTATCTCCCCATCTCAAATATTTACAAATATTTGGTTAAGAGAAAGATAGATAGCTTAGTGGATGGGTTTGGAATTAAGATATGAGTTCAAATTTGATCTCATATTTTTACTAGCTATGTGACCCCAGGCAAATCACTTAATCTCTATCTGCCTTAGGTTCCTGATTTATAAAATAAAGATAAAAATAGCATCTATTTCCTAAGAGTGTAGTAAGGATTAAATGAGATATTTGAAAAAGGCTTAGAACAGTTTCTGATACATAATAAATGTTTATTCTCTTCCTTCCTCACAACAAAGTAAGCATTATTATTACCCTCCTTTTAAGTTAAAGAAGCTGAGGCAAACAGAGTTTAAGTGACATAAGTAGCTCACCCAGCTACTAAGCACCTCAGACTAAATTTTATCCAACTGTTCTTGATTCCAGATCGAATGCTCTATCCATTGAACTACTATCCATCGCTTGTTGGTGCATATTGAGTTAAAACTATACACTAAAATCTTCCCAGTCTTCCCTCAGAGATTTTAGGCAAGGTGAGGAGAACAGAAGTTTTTAACCCAATTCAACAGATAAAGAAATGAATAAAGCTTCACTCATACAAAATTAGGAATAAACCTTAAATAATAGAGGTAATGACACTTTGTAATTTTAATCATTGTATAGATATCTTTCTTTGAAGTTTATGACATATGAGGAATTTGCATTCTTGAAACAAAGAAGGATTAATATTTTCATATAAATATAAACTATTTGAAATAAACATGGCAAAATGTGTGTGTGGGATGCCATTAGAAGTACAAGAATGGTTATGGGCACAAATTTTTATGGAACATGTAGTGACAAAAAGCATGTTCAATATTAAACTGAAAAATTTATATGGTTAATAATGATACTCAATTACAAATTTAAATCTCTATATGCAATTTTTATTTACTTAAATAGCATTTATTTCAAACAAAGCCTCAATTCACCATAAATGTTTTTTCTTTTGTTCTTTCTTTTCTACTTTTAATAGCTTTTTATTTTCCAAATATATGCAAAGGTAGTTTTCGACATGCACCTTTATAAAATCTTGTATTCCATATTTTTCTCCTTCAATTCTTCCCACCCCCCTCATCTAGAGAAGAAGCAATTCGACTTAAGTTAAACATGTCCACTTCTTCTAAATATATTTCTGTATTCATCATGCTGCAGAAGAAAAATCAGACATGATCAAAGTTTAATTGTAATATATAAATTAATGATAAAATTCATCACATAACTTTGAATAGATTTTTTGTTTAGGATCTCATTTCCATACTACCAGATCTTTGCTAACTACTTAGCTCTGAATAGGAATTTTGTGTAGAGATTCATTATCTGGTATTAGTTTTGAGGGATTTTACCAAGTTCCCTATGAAGAACTATATTATGCCTGATTCGTTCAGACAACATCAGGCATTCCAGGATTTCATTTAATTTTATTTTCTCAAAAAAGTAGAAATTTCATCAGCTATTGGAGGATTTTCTATTGAAATTTATGGCATAATTTAGTTGAGCTCACCCAATGGTGAGTACTTTTCTCTAGTTTTCATAGCCAATTATTTTCAACATACCAGTAGATCATAAATCTCAAAGGCCACAAAATTGTGCCTCCTCGTTCACTTTAAATAGTCCAAGGGACTGCAGCTTCAGACAACGATTCCTAAAATTATTTTTCTTGTACTGCATCTCTTTAAAAATATATAACTTTTTATGACAAATGATTTTTAGTTTTTGAGAATAGTATTATTTTACAGCTGTAAAAATTGAAATCTTCAATTTGTCCACAGAATAGTTAGATAGGAGATCTAATAGTTAGATAGGAGAGAGAATGAAATTAACCAGAAAAAAAATTATTTTAAGGTCTCATAACATCACATTTTGTTGGACAGTGGAAAAGAAAAAAAAGCTACATATGATAGCAGAGTTAGTGAGGAAGAGAACTGAAATAAACATGGAGAAAAGGCTATAATATCTTTCTCAAAGTTAAGGAAAGATGAATTGAGAGGCAGGAGATATTTATTTTAGTACTGTTTTTTCTATTAAATTATATTGTAGTTTTGCATTAAATACTGGTGTAATACTTTTCAAGTAGTACAGTGCAAAGAATGTAGCAATTTTTTTTTTTTAGTATGAGAACTTGGGTGTCCTTTTTTTTTTCTCTCCCTGTCTACCTATGTGAACTAGAACAAATCACTTCTATTTTCTGAGTTTTGGTTCCTTCACCTTTACAGAGGAGAATTAGATTTACAGATGTTAAAGGTCCCTTCCAGCAAGGGTTCCTGTCCTTTTCACTTTTCCCAAACCTGTTGTATTCCTATATTTTAAAAGTCAAACACAAAATTTAACCCTTCCATGAAGGCTTTACAAATGGACCCACATGGAATTTGCTGTCATTTCATGAGATCTAACTTCTTGCTTCCATACTGTATTTAGCACATGTGATTTTTTTTTAAATTTTATTTTATTTGCATAACATATGTGTGGGTAATTCTTCAACAATAACCCTTACATAGCTTTCCGCTACAAAATTTTCCCCCCAACTTCCCCACCCCTTCCCTAGATGGCAGGATATCCACTACATGTTAATTATGTTAAAATATTGGCAAATCGAATATATGTATACATATTTCCAAACTTATCATTGATGTGCAGGAAAAATCTTATCTACACAAACGATATATCAGATAAAGGAAACACAATGTAAGCAAACATCAATCAAGGAGTATGAGAATGTTATGTTGTGGTCCACATTTCGCATCCCTCTCTCTGGATGTATATGGCTTTCTTCAGTGAACAATTGGAGGTGGTTTGAAACATATCATTGTTGAAGAGAGCCATGTCCATCAGAATTAATTGTCATATAGTACTGTTGTTGCCGTGTATAATGATCTCCTGGTTCTGCTCATTTCACTCAGCATCAGTTCATGTAAGTCTCTCCAGGCCTCTCTGAAATCATCTTGCTGGTCATTTCTTACAGAACAATAATATTCCATAATATTCATATACCATAATTTATTCAGCCACTCTCCAATTGAAGGGCATCTATTCAATTTCCAGTTTCTAGCCACTACAAAAAGGGCTGCCACAAACATTCTTGCACATGTGGGGCCTTTTCCTTTCTTTATGATTTCTTTGGGATATAAACCCAATAGAAATGCTGCTGGGTCAAAGGGTATGCACAGTTTGATAACTTTTTAGCACATATGATTTTTCAATAGATTTTGTAAGCACTATGAGGGTAAATTTGTCTTATCTGAAATCTGTTCCTCTCCTAATCCCTGAAATTCACCTTGTATAAAGTATTTTAATGTATTTCTAAATGTTACTTATTTATTATAATATTCATTTTAAAAAATTTGAATTCTAAATTCTCTGCTGCTTTCCACATCTTCTATACTCGTTGAGAAGCAAAGAAACATAATATCAATTATATATGTGACATCATATAGAATTTACTTCATATTAACCATGTTGGGAAGAGACAGCTAGAAATATTTTTTAAAAGTGAAAAAAAAAAAGCTTCAATATGCATTCAGAATTCAACACCTCTCTCTGGAAATAGAAAGTATTTTTTTTTATTGCGACTTCTTTGAAATTGTTTTGGATTGTTGTCTTGATCAGAGTAGCAAGTCTTTTAAAATTAATCATCCTTATAATTTGACATTCCTGTTTACAGTGCTCTCCTAGAGCTATTCACATCACTCTGCAACAGTTTATATGTCTTCATTTATTTTCCTGAAACTGTATTTTTAAAACATTTGTTATAGCATATTAATATCCTATCACAAATTGTTTGCTAACCCCCAATTAATGGAAATCACATTAATTTCCAATTCTTTGCCACCACAAAAGCCCTGATAGAAATATTTTTGTACATATAGATCCTTTTCCATTTTCTTTGATCTTTTTGGGAAACAAAAGGAATGTTGGTATTGTTGGGTCAAAATGTAAGTGTGGTTTCATAAGGCTTTGGTGATAATTCCAAATTGTTTTCTGGAGTGATTTCACCAATTCACAATCCTATTAATTGTATATTAGTATACTACTTTTTTGCATCTTTTCCAGAACTTATCATTTTCTTTTGCCATGTTAGTCAATCTAATAGGTATGAGGTGTCCAAGGAAAATATCTACTTTTAATGAAAAAACAAACAAACATGTTCATCAAAAAAGAAATCATTGTCATTTAAAAGATGTATATGTTTTATTTCATTAGTTATTTCCCAATTACATGTAAATAAAATTAAACAATCTTTTTTAAAATTGACTTCTAAATTCTCTTTCTTACTCTTGCTTCACTCCCCTTCTTGAGAAACCAAGCTATTTCATTTCAATTGTACATGTGGGGTCATGCAAAATATATTACTACAATAATCATATTACAAAAGAATACACAAAATAAAATAACAAAAAAAGAAAGAAAAGAAAAAAAGCATGTTCAATCTGCATTTAAAGTTCATCAGTTTCTCTCTGGAGGTAGATAGTAATTTTCATCCTAGATTCTTTGAAGTAGTCTGGGATCATTGTCTTGATCAAAGAAGCTAAGCCTTTCACAATATTGCTGTTATTATATACAATGTTCTCCTGGTTCTGCTCACTTCACTTTGGGCAAAATCATATAAGTCTTACCAGCTTTTCCTGAAACTATTCTGCTTATCATTTCTTATAGTACAATAATACTCCATCCAATCATATACCACAATTTTTCAGCTGTGCCCTAACTGATGGTAATTTCCAATCCAGTGCAACTACCAAAAAACCAACATTGCTATATTTTTTTTTTACAAATAAATCCTTTTCCCTTTTCAAACACTAGATTACTATCATCATTTACTGTTGTGTATTGTAATACTCAATCTATTCCATTGATTGAACACTGTATTTCTTAGCCAATACCAAACTGTGTTTATGATTATCCTTTTGTAATATAATTTGAAATCAAGAATTAACAGACCAACTTCATCATTTTTTTAAAATGATTCCCTTGATATCTTTCCCTTTTCTTTTTCTAGATGAATTTTTATTAAATTTGATGTTTGCTGCCTGACAATTCCAAGAGAAGTGCCAGGAACAGAAGTGTGTACACAATGTTTATTGATTTGACCAAAGCTTTTGATACTGCCAGTTATGAAGGTTTATGAAAAAGTAAGTCAAAATTTGGTTTTCCAGAGAGGATCACCAGTATAGTATGTCAATTTCATTACAAGATGCTTGTCTGGGTTCTAGTAATGGATTATGCTCTTATGCTTTCCTAGTCACCAATAGAGTGAAGAAATGCTTTGTACTTGCTCCCATGCTTTTTAGTATGATGTTTTCAGCAATGCTGTCAGACACTTTCAACAAGGGTAAATACAGTATCAAGATCAACTACTACACTAATGATAAATTATTTAACTTGAAAGGATATAAGCCAAGGTGAGAGGAGTTTTGGTGCATTATTTTCTTGTTCACAGATGATTGTGCAGTCAATGAAATTTATGAAGCTGAGATGTAACAAAATATGGATCAGTTTTCAGCAGCCTGTGTTAATTTGGGCCTTATAATTAACACTATGAAAGCACTGGTTCTCTACCAGCCAGAACAATATCATCAATACACACCATTGGTTAACCAAATGGAGGTGTTGTGAATACTTTAAATAAGTTCAACTACCTGGGAAATATGCTTTCTAGGGATGTACATATAGAAAATGAGGTTGATGCATATATTTACAGAGCTAACTCAGAAAGTTCCAAAGAAAAGTAAGGAAGAGTATATTACCTATGAAATTCAAGATCTGCAGAGCTGTTGTGCTGACATCATTTTTGTATGCCTGTGAAACTGGGACAGTCTACCAGCCCCATGCCAGGAAAATTAATTACTTTTGTTTGAATTGTCTTAGAAAGATTCTGAATATCACCTTATCAAATAAGGTATCAGACACTGAGGTCCAATTTTGAACTGCCAAATATCCAATCTCTACTGCACAAAATGTAACTTTGATGGGCTAACCACATTATTTGAATGTCAAACATGTTTGCCTAAAAGTCTGTTTTACAAGGAACTCACACAAGGAAAGCAATCACGCGGAAGTCAGAAGAAGTGATACAAGAACACTCTCAAGGTCTCTCTGAAGAATTTTGGAATTGATTATGTGATATGGTAGAGGCTGGCAAAAGATTTCAAAACATGGCATGCCTGCATCAAAGAAGGTGCAGTGTTTTATTAATGAAGCAGAATTGCAGTAGATCAAAAGAAACAAGAGATAGATACATTTAAAAGCTTCATAATCCTCATGTTCTTATGGACTATTTGTGGTCATCTTGTGGTTTGATCAGTCACAGTCAGACACACTGTACCTTGACTGGAATGTTGTGAGGCCATTTTGGTCCTCTCAAGAATAAAAAAATAACATAACAAAACTAAAAAATATCACATGATTATCAATAGATGCATAAAATGTATTTGACAAAATGCAACACCCATTCCTATTTAAAACACTAGAGAGCATAGGGCTAAATGGCAGAGTTTGTCTTAAAATGGTAAATAGAATCTATCTAAAACCATCAGCAAGCATTTTATGTGAGGGGGATAACTTAAAAAATATTCCCAGTAATATCAAAGGTGAAACAAGTTTGTCCATTATCACCACTATTCATTAATATTGTACTAGAAATGTAAGCTTTAGCAAAAAGACAAAAAAAAAAAAAAAGAAAATGAAGGAATTGAAGTAGATAATGAGGAAACAAAAGCATCACTTTTTGCAGATAATATGGAGGTGTATATATAGAGAACCTAGAAAATCAACTAAAAATTACTAGAAACAATTAAAACTTTAGCAAAGTTGTAGAATATAAAATAAACCCACATAAATCATTTTCATTTCCTTATGTTACCAACAAAATCTAGAAGCAAGAGAAAGAGAAATCCCATTTAAAATAACTCTGTGTGTGTGTAGCAACACCTTGATTATATTAAATTTAAAAAAAAAAGTTTTTGCACAAACAAAATCAATGCAGCCAAAATTAAAAGGAAAGCAGAAAACTGGGGGAAATTTTTACATGCAGTGTTTCTGATAAAGGCCTCATTTCTAAAATATATAAAGAATTGACTCAAATGTATAAGAATACAAGCCATTTGTACCCACATGTGCAAGAATGTTTGTGGCAATATTTTAACATATTTAACATGTAGTGGATATCCTGCCATCTAGGGGAGGGGTGGGGAGTTGGGGGGAAAAATTTGTAACAGAAAGGTATGTAAGGGTTAATGTTGAAGAATTACCCACACATATGTTATGCAAATAAAACAAAAAATTAAAAAAAAAAAAAGAATGTTTGTGGCAGCCCTTTTTGGAGTGAGAAGAAACTGGAAACTGAATGGATGCCCATCAATTGGAGAATGGCTGAATCAATTATAAGGTAGAGGAATGTCATGGAATATTATTGTTCTGTAAGAAACAACCAGCAGGATGATTTCAGAGAGGCCTGGAGAGACTTGCATGAACTGATGCTGAGTGAAATGAGCAGAACCAAGAGATCATTATATATGGCAACAAGAAGACTATATAATGATCAATTCTGAGGACATGGCTTTCTTCAACAATGAAATGTTTCAAACCATTTTCAATTGTTCAGTGAAGAAAGTCATATACACTCAGAGAGAGGGATATGAAATGTTGACCACAAGATAACATTTTCATGCTCTCTATTGATGTTTGCTTGCATTATGTTTCTCTTCTCAGACTTTTTTTTCTTGTAAATCTGACTTTTCTTGCACAGCAAGATAACTGTAAAAACATGTATACATATAATCGATTTGTCAAGTATTTTAACATAATTAACATGTAGTTGACTTCCTGCAGTCTAGGAGAAGGATGGGGACTAGGGGAAAAATTTGTAATGGAAAGCTTTGTAAGGGTCAATTTTGAAAAATTACCCAGACATATGTTTTGCAAATAAAAAAGCTTTAAAATAAAATTAAAAAAAATAATACAAGCCATTCTCCAATTGATAAATGATTAAAAGATATGAACGATTTTTAGCTGAAGAGATTAAAGCCATTTTAGTCATATGAAAAATACTATAAATCACTAATGATTGTAGAAATACAAATTAAAACAACTTTGAAGTGCCACTTCCCATTTCACAAATTGGCTAAGATCACAGGAAAAAATAATAATGAATGTTGGGGTGGATGTGGGAAAACTGAGACACTACTCTATTGTTTGTGGAATTGTGAAATGATCCAACTGTTCTAGAGAGCAATTTAGAACTATGCCCAAAGGACTATCAAGTTGAACCAGCAGTGTCTTTACTGGGTATGTAACCCCAAAAACTTATAAAAGAGGGAAAAGAACCTACATGTGCAAAAATATTTGTAGCAGCCCTTTTTGTAGTAGCAAAGAACTCGAAACAGAGTGAATGCCTATCAACTGGGTAATGCCTGAATAAGTTATGGTATCTGAATGTAGTAGAATAATATTGTTCCATAAGAAATAATCAGCAGACTGATTTCAGAAAGGCCTGAAGAGACTTCTATGAACTGATTGTTAAGTGAAATGAGAACCAGGAAAACATTACACATAGCAACAACAAGATTATATGATGATCAACTGTAATGTATGTTGCTCTTTTCAACAATAAGGTGATTCTAGGAAATTCCAAAAGATTTTTGATGAAAAGTGCCATGCACATTCAGAGAGAGAACCATGGAGACTGAATATGGATCAAGCACAGCATTTTTACCTTTTGTTAATGCTGTTTTTGTTTTTTTGTTTTTTTCCTTGTATTTTTCCCCTCTTGATCTGATTTTTATTTTTTTTGTGTGTGTGCAACATGATGAATGTAGAAATATTTTTAGAAGAATTGCACATGTTTAACCTATATCAGATTATTTGCTATCTTGTGAAGGGGCAAGGGAGAAGGAAAGGGAAAAAAAAATTGGAATACAAGATTTTTCAAAGGTGAATGATGAAAACTATCTTTGCATGTATTCAAAAAAAACCTACTTAAAAATAACAACCACTGGCATTCTATTTTTATAATTTTCTTGCATCACTCTCATTTCTTTTCATAATTTTATCTCCACTACCATTATCTCTTTAACTCTTCTAAAAATTCTTGTTTGACTTTTGACCAATTTGCATTTTTCTTTTGAATGTTTTTGATGTAATTGTTTTTCTATTTTTTTTTCCTGCTGAGTTTATTTCTTGCTATTTCCTACTTTATAGGAGGTGTTTTATTTGTTTGTTTGTTTGTTTTTATGGTCAAGTTCTTTTTTGTTTCGTTTGCTCATTTTCCCAATATGTTTCTTGGTCTATCTACAAACATAAAGTCAAGAACTAGGTACTACAAGAACATTACTATCAAGTATTTTTGACATAAATAAAGAGAGATTTAAGCAACTGAAGGTATATTTATTGTTCATGGGTAGGCCAAGTCAATACAATAAAAAAAGTTGTGTTTACCTAATTTAATCTATTAATTTAATGCTTACCAATCAAAGTACCAATGGATTATTTTATAGAGCTTGGAAAAATGTAACAAATCATCTGGATGAACAAAAGGTCAAAATCAAGGGATTCAGTGAAAAAAAATAATGTGAAGGAAGATTGCCTAGCAGAACTAGATTTCTAGCTCTAATACAAACTCATAATAATCAAAACAATCTGTTACTGGCTACAAAATACAGTTATGATTTAGTAGAATAGAGTAGTTATACATTATTTCTTGATTTTTTAACTTTATGTTAAAGTTGAGTTCTGTTCACCTTAAGAGTAAGGAAATACTGTTTCAAGCTTTGGATTTTTTTATGCTATTGTTTTCACTTAGTTCTGCAAGTCTGCAAATTTTCAGCACTACTAAGGAATAGTGATCCGGGAAAAGTAGTGTTCTCCTGGTCTGCATATTAGTCTTTACCCTGAAAAGGTCTAGGTTCCCCTATAGCCACAAATGCTAGCAATCCTTGTGGTCCTGGACCTGTGATCCAGAATAGCATATGGGTAGTAAAGCTCTCAAGTATCAAAAAATCTTGCACCCAATGCCAGAAAAGAATTTCTTTTTTAACCTGTTTTCCCACCCCCTTACCAATTTTGGGATGACTATTCTGAAGTTGCAGGAACCTCCAAGACCCACAGCTGCTGCTGCTGCAGCATGGCTTCCAAGTGAGTCTCAAATGTGGAATCACAGACCTTTTGTGATGACCATCTAAGTTATCTTATCTAGTCTTGAAATCATATCATTTTCATGATACACTGCAACAACGAGATTATACTATGGTCAGTTATGATGGACATGGCTCTTTCCAACAATGAGATGACTGAGGCCAGTTCCAATGATCTTCTGATGAAGAGAGACATTTACACCCAGAAAGAGGCCTGTGAGAACTGAGTGTGGATCACAACATAGCATTTTCATTCTTTCGTGTTGTTTGCTTGCATTTTGTTTTCTTTCTCATTTTTTCCTTTATGATCTGATTTTTTTTGTGCAATAAGATAATTGTATAAATATGTATACATATATTGGATTTAACATATATTTTAAAATGTTTAACATATATTGTATTACCTGCCATCTAGAAAGGGGAAAGAAAGGGAAAATTTGGAACACAAGGTTTTTAAAGGTTCAGTGTTGAAAAATTATCCATGTGTATGTTTTGAAATTAAAAAGCTTTAATAAAAAAACATATCATCTTGATTTTTTGTTCATTGTATCATTCTATAATTTAATTGAGACTATTTTTAAGATCTATTTGGGAAAGAATTCTGCCTCTAATACTTCATCTTGGATCTGTCCATTCTATAGAGTCTTGATACAGGTTAAAATGATTTTATCCTGGTTTATAAAGGTTACATGGTAGGGAATTTAGAGAATTAACTTTGGAATTAGAAAGAACCTCTGATATAGAATGCATGTGAGATCCTGAGCAAGTCATTTAATTTTTGGTTACTATGGGAACTTTCAAAGAATAAAATTTTCACAAAAATTGTTGATTCCTATTGCAAGGAGTTTTGTCATCTGGAAATTTTCTATGTCAATTAAATCACTAGTCTACTTCTTATCTTACTTTCAATTATTTCCCCTCCCTTTCTTGTTGTTTTCTCTTTTTACAAGTAAATTTTGCTATTAATACATGATCTCCTCCTCTTCAAAAATTATAAAAATATTTACATTATGAAGTGGCTATTATACTTACAACTATTGGCCCATGTTTTTCTTTAAATGATTTTTATATTCATCTTTTATATTTTGCAAAAATATATTTATTTGGAAGACAAAACAATGACAAAATTATTAAGTATTTCCCCCTGACACCTTACGGACTTATACTCCTTTATACTACTCCAGTCTAGACAAAACGGTCTCAGACTTAACAGTTTTTTTTTTAATTTTAAAGTTTCTTATTTTCAAAATATATAGATAATGTTCAACATTCACCTTTGCAAAACCTTGCATTCCATTTTTTTCCTTTCTTTCCTCCCATTCTCTCCTCTAGACATCAAGTAATCCAATATTTAACACAATTTCTAAATGGCATTGATCCCACCAAGTTTATATACAGATGTAGCATGATAGCTAGATGAATTCTGCTTTCAGCTACCAGCTTTTTTGGTGGGGATTTGAAAATTGCTCCTTGTTCCTCAGGGCATTAATATTGGACTAGAGGCAAAACCCAATATGGTTTCATACTTCTAATGTTTCTCTTCTGATGTTTCAAAATAACAATTTTAGAACCAGCATATTAAATCTCACAGAAAATGGAGAATAGAAAATAATGTCAGAAGTACTGAAGACCACTTTCACATGAAGTAAACCTCATGGGGGTGATGACCCCAAGCATTTCCCCATAAAGGACTCTCATTGGATTCTGTCAGAGATATTTGAACTAAGATAGAGCAAGTGAAAAGAAAAATTCTATTTGTTTTACATTTTTTGGTTGGTTGTGCCCAGCCAAGTATGAACTCTGCCCAATCTAACACAGAGGTACCCAAATTCTTGAAGAAAAATTGTGTGCTTCCCTTTCAAGCAGGTGAGATTTATTTCTTTCAATTGGATACATTGACTGAAGGAGATGTGTCTTTAAAAATGGTCAGACTAGGACATTCTCTTTCTCATTCTTAGAGAGGGTAAAGGTTAAAGGTGACATTCACCAACAGCATAAATACCTTGAACTGAATACATAGGCAAAAAGGCTACTTTCCCTTTCTTTCCCTCTTTGCCTTATGGCCTTACGGTTGTATTTTGGGTTGTTTCATTTTTTTTCCCTTTTTGGTTCTAGGTACAGCTGGTAGAATCCCCAATGGATTAAGAAATATGAGCTATAGAGACATCAAAGGCAATGTATGCAAAGTCATTCAACATAATAAGGATGCTCTGAGAATTCAACATTCTTTCAAGAAATATTTTATTCTTTCTTTTAATCTAGAAAGTAGTCTCTTTCAGACATATCATCTTCTCTTATGAATTTTGTGCATATATAACAATTGCATAGCATTTTAAAAATGATCCTGCAGAAGAGGTCTGTCTTATAGTATTTAATTCATGAGATAGATATAAATAACATACAAGTGAAGAAAGACTTCAACTCAATAATTTATATAATATGTATAAAACCTATTTATACATATACATAAGTATATACTATATATGCATATACGTACATACATACATGCATATGCATAGATATTTATGGAGAACTCACACAGGGCAAAAGCTCACAAGGTGATTAGAAAAAGTGATCCAAGGACACTCTCAAGGTCTCTATTAAGAACTTAAGAATTGATTGTAATTTGTGGCAAACACTGGACAGGACCACCGAGCATGCTGTGCCCTCATCAGAGAAGTTGCTGTGCTCTACGAGAAAAGAAGAATTGAATTAGCTCAGAAGAAATGCAAGATGTACAAAATTAGAGAAACTATCCCAAATGTTCCTATCTGTATCTGACCTATGGCAGAACATTACTAGCTTGTATTGGTCTGATCAGCCACAACTGGACACACTGTAACTTGACTAATATAATGATGTCATTGTGGTCCTTTTTGAGAATGAAGAATAACAACCAACAACTAAAAGTAAAATTTTTCTTGGGAGACAGTGAATTTCCGATTGTTAAAGATCTTTTGAAAAAAGATAAAATGATTTCTGGAGTCATTTTCTAGTTCTGAAATTCTTCACACAGAGAGGAGGTACTGAGACCAAGACATAGACAGAAGAGAGAAACAGACAGAGGCAGAGAGATATCTAGACATCCCTAGACATTTAATTTTGCCTTACATTATTGTGATAATAGGGTTCCTAACTTTCTGTATGATTTGTTGCTAACTCTCCTTCCCACCTATTATTTTGAATACTGAAGGCTCATTTTCTGAGGGTTCTTTTTTACATTTTTATTTACATTATTTTTTAATTTATGAAATAAAGCAAGCATTTCTATAACAGTAAGATAAAAAGGATGATTAAACTGAAACTATTATGTACAACTTTCTATTCCTCTCAAATACAGAACAAATTTACCATAAATCAACCCTTTTTTCAATTTCTGAAAATTCTTGAGCAAAGTTCTTTCTAAAGAGAAATTTCTTTCCTTTTTGTGGTTTTCCCTAATCTGCTTTAACTTACTCAGTTGTATTTGCAATCTAACCTACTAGATTCCTGCCAAAGCCCTAACTGTCACAGAAACCATATAGTTTTCAACTACTTCTTCCCTCTTTCTTCATCTTCTGTCCCCTTCTTAGGGATCAAGTTTCATTTCTTTTTTTTTTTTTTTTTGAGAGAACAACAAAGTTATCTTAGATAATCATGACATGAAAGTAGAAAAGAATGGGGAAGAAGAAAAGGTCTACTAGGCCTTAGCCATAATAGATAAACTCTGTCAATGATGTATCTTACTTATCTGGAATCTGGAGAATACAAGATACTCCATCTTTGAAGATTCTTGTTCATGTGTTTTGGAGTTGAAATTGAGAGCTGTGGTTCAGCTTATAGTAGGGATTTTGTTACAAGGGAAGTATAATCAAATCTTCAATCACCCACAACATTGAAAAAAAGTACTTTCCACAGAATATTTTGTTAAGAAAGTAATGGATATTTTTGTCTTCTTTTTCAAGAATAGTGTACCAATATTAAACTTCATTGTGGCTGAAATATAACAAAAATATAGTAAAAATAAATAAATAAAATAGCAACAAGAACAACAACAACAAAACCAGCCAATATAGACAATTATATTTGGTAGAATATAATGTCATTTATAGCTAACAGAAAATGCCATTAGACCAGTGGAGAAAACACCACACTTGAATGCTAAAATCCTGGGTTGTAACTTGATTCTTCCATTTACTTCTTCTGCAAACCAATGCCATTAAACTTCTCTATCTCTCAGACTTCTCATTTGTAAATTAAAGGCTTTGGACAAAATGATCTCTAGGGTTAACTCTAATATCCTATAATGATTCTTATTACAGATTATTATATTTTATTGTAAAATATTATATTAAGTTGTATTATTATATTATGTCATGTCATGTTATATATTATACATGCAGATTGCATTGTAATTATATTATGTTGTAGATTATTATATTATTAAGTGTTTTGAGACAGAGCATGGTATAGTCAATAGAAGATTAACCTTGTAATCAGGAAAACATGGGCTCAATCAAATTCTGCCTAAGGAGACCAGGGTTCAGTGCTCCACTCTGGCATTCACTAAATTAAACTTGAACAAATAATTAAAAAATAGAAATATATATATATATATATATATATATATATTTTAAAAACCAAAAAAGGTAATGTGGTTTTATTGTTTAAACAAAAGAAAAAGAAAGAAAGAAAAAAAGAAGAAAATGAAACAGTATGTGAGATAGAGATGAAGTATCTTGTTTTTCATTTTATTTTTCTGGAGTCCAGATGGCAAACCAAAACCATTTGACCCTTGGACTCCAAGCAGTGACTGTTATTTGAATCATTCTGACCTCCACTAGGAAATGCAATCCTGAATCTTTTCATTGTTGAACTGAAAGAATAAATCTTCAGTTCTCAGTGTACTTCAGGTGGTTTAGTCATGATAATAATACTCATAAAAAGAAAAGTAAAGATGAAAGAAAAACAACTAAGAAAACAAACAAAGCATGCATTTCTGGCCCCATGGTGTAATTCTGCTTTGCTTAGCTGCCAATTGGGAATTGCAGAACCCATTTGGCATCCTGTAGTCTGAAATAGAAGTGATGCAAAAAGAAAAGATCCCCTTGAACTCCAATGATACTAGATTTGTTTGCTGTCTATTTTGTGGGTAAGTTCTCCTTGGTGGGAAAGCCTGGGAAGATTTCAGGCTGACCAGAGAGAGTGGTGATGTTTAAAATTCCCTCCCAAATCTATATGTACTAATTAATCAGCAATCATTTTTTCTTCTATGTGCCCACTATGTGTAGATTTCATCTGCAATGGCATAAGATGCATAAAAATAAAATATAAGAAAAGGTAACAATTCTCCACCACTCTGAAGATTTTAGACATCTTCTGGCTCAGTTCACATTCTGGATGTTAATATGAATGGGGCATATGGTATTTTCATAAAATGTGAAAGAGAATCATATAGAAAACGGAAGTAAAAAACCATTTCTCATATCTAGCAGATGCTGTTAGAAATGACAGCAAAACCTCTTCAAAGGCAGTTTTATATGTACTGGGTAAGATCTTCATGCCCTTACAAAACACCTAAGAATTCTTATCTCCCCTAAAATTATTAAAAACTACCAGAAAATTCTGAATACTTTCCATTTTGAATTACTTTTGTTTTTACTTCAATGTATCCAGTCCAGCATGGGCACATTCAACTGGATTGGCATTGTTCAAAGATATGTTTCCAGATTCTTGATATTTAACATCAAGGGAAGGATAAGTTTTGTTAAAATGAAACAGTAGATAGTGGGAGATCTGGGTTCAAATGCCATCAAATCAGTGCTCATTAACAAGTCATTTAACTTGTTTCACCCTCAGGTTTTGATTATGTAAAATGGGAGTAAGAATATAGTCCTTCCAGTTCATTAAAAAGTAACAGCAATGCGTGAAAAGGTGTGAGGATGGATATAGAATTCATTCAACTGTTCCTACTATTGTTAAATATTGTGCATAAATTTGAATGGAGTTTCTGTTAATATTGAAAATAATTGATTTAATGAATAATTAATCTCAATACTATATAAGCTATTGGGAAAAATAAGTAAAAAAGGAATCCTGCAAAATCCTTTTTTTTTTTTTTTTTTTTTTTTTTTGCTGAGATGATTGGGGTTAAATGACTTGCCTAGGGTCACACAGCTAGGAAGTGTGAAGTGTCTGAGACCAGATCTGAACTCAGGTCCTGCTGACTTCAGGGCTGGTGTTCTATCCACTGAGCCATCTAGCTGCCCCCCCCCCCCCCAATTCTTTCTATGATATGAATATGGTTTTGATAGTTAAACCAGGGTGAAAAAAAACAACCAAAAAAAAGAAAACAATAGACCAATTTTCTTAATGAATATTGATGCAAAAGTTTTAAATAAAATACTAACAAGGAGATTGCATTACTATGTCCCAAGGATCATACACTATGACCAAGTGGGATTTATAAACCAGGCATTCAGATCTGGTTTTAGCATTAGGAAAAGTATAAGCATATGTAAATAACAAAACCCACAAAAATCATGATTATTTTAATAGATGCAGAAAAAGTCTTTGATACAGCATCCATTCCTTTTAAAACTCTATAAAGCATAGGAATCAATAGAATTTTTCTCAAAGTTATAAATAATATCTATCTAAATCACAGAGCAAGCATTATCTATAATGGGGATGAACTTGCAGCCTTCCTAATATAATCAGGATTGAAGTAAGAATATCTTTTATCACCACTCATTCAATATTGTTACAAAGGCTAGTTGTAACAACGACAAAAAAAAAATAAATTAAAGAAATAAAAATAGGTAATGTAGAATCAAAACTTTGCAGATGATATGCTGGTATACTTAAAAATCATAGAGAATCAACTAAAAAAAACTAGTTGAAACAATACAACTTCAGCAAATTTATAGGATTAAAAAATAAATCCACATAATTCATAAACATTTCTATATAATACCAGCAAAAGTCAGCAGGAAAAAATTGAAAGAGAAATTCTATTTAAAACAACTTCATGAAATATAAAATACTTGGGAGTCTACAAGCCAAGAATAATGCAAGGATTATATAAATGCAATTATGAAATTCTTTTCACAAATATAAGAATATCTAAACAATTGGAGAAATATTAATTCCTCATGGTTAAGCTGAGCCAATTTAAAAAAAAGAACAATTCTAATTTAATTTACTTATTTAGAGCCATATCAATTACCTTATAGAACTAGAAAAAATAACAAAATTCAGCTAAAAAACCAAAAGATATACATTAAATTAAAAAGTTTTGGACAAAGAAAACCAATACAAACATTAAAAGGGAAGTATAAAGCTAGGATAAAAATTTTACAACAAGCATTTCTGATAAAGGCCTTATTTCTAAAATATATAAAGAACCATATATATAAAATATATAAACAACCCATTCCCCAATTGATAAATGGTCAAAAGATATGAATAGACAATTTTCAGATGATGAAATTAAAATCATATATAGTTATATGAAAAAATGCTCTAAATCTCTATAGAAGAAAAAACATAAATTAAAACAATTCTGAGGTACCCCTTAACACCTCTAAGGTTGACTAAGATGATGGGAAAAGAATGATAAATGTTGGAGGACATATGGGAAAGGTAGGACATCAATGCATTATTGGTGGAATTGTGAAATGATTCAACCATTTGGGAGAGTAATTTGGAAGTATGTCCAAAGGGCTATAAAACTGCATATATTTTGATCCAGCAGTGCCACTATTGGATCTATATCTCAAGGAAATCATAAAGAAAGGAAAAGGACCCACACGTACAAAAATATTTGTAGCACTTCTTTTTGTGGTGGCAAAGAATTGGAAAATCAGGAGATGCCCATCAATTGGGGAAAAGCTGAACAAGTTATTGCATATGAAAGTAATGAAATATTACTGTTCTATAAAAAATGATGAACAAACTGATTTTAGAAAGGCCTGGAAACATTTATACAAACTGATGCTGTGCAAAATGCGAAGATCCAGCAATACATTGTACACAGAACATCAAGATTTTATAATGATCAACTATGAAAAACTTGATTCTTCTCAGTGGTTCAATGGTCCAAGGCAATCCCAATAAACTTTGGATAGAAAATGCCATCTACATCCAGAAAAAGAATTATGGAGATTGACTGTAAATTAACACATGCTATGTTCCCATTTTTTCTTTTTTTTTCCTCATAGTTTTTCCCTTTTGTTCTAATTTTTCTCTCCCAACATGATCCATAAAGAAATGTGTTTAAAAAGTTGATAAACATGTGTAACGAGAAAATACTAAAACAATTAACAAAAAAGAAAAATATTGAAAATACGAAAATATTTATAATAGTACACTTCGCAGTAAAAAACAAAATGCCCATTGATTGCAAAATTGTTCAAGAAATTATGAAGTGTATGCATGAATGTAGATATGTATGTGTAAATACATGTATATGTACATTAGAATATTGCTCTGCTGTAATAAATTATAAATATTAAGTAAAAAAAAAACCTTTTGAGCAAATCTGTGATTTTACTGATCTAGGAAACTTTAGGTAAGCCACCTCTCTCCACCAATTCAGATCAGCACCTTCTCTTCAACTTGCAGGTTTCCAGAGCCATTGGGAGGAGCACTGACAGGTATGGGATCATTTGCTTAGGGTCACAGAATCGTTATTTACTACAGGTAAAATTGAACCTAAGTTTTATTGCCTATTTTCTGTTTGCTTCCATAGAAAATTTCCTAGATCTTATTAGAGAATTTTTTTAGTGATGTTAGTCATCAGCTTATAAGTACAATGCTGATGTCAGTAAAGTACTTTATATTTTTACCCCCCCCCAAAAAAAAGTAATGAATATCAAGAAATCAATGAAAAATATGTTTACGAAGGTGGCCTAAAAATTCCAGATTTCATACTATGTTACCAACCGATAATAGTCAAAACAATCTGGTACTGATTGAGAAATAGAAAGGTGGCTCAATGGAATAAATTAGGTATTACAATACACAGTAGTTTAATAACCATAGTAATTTAATGTTTGACAAACCCAGTTTTCAGGTTAAAAAGTCAACATCTGACAAAAATTGATGAGAAAACTAAAAAGCAGTTTGGCAGAAACTAGGTATAGGACAAAATCTCACACTTTATACCAAAATAAGGTCAAAATGGATAAATGATTTAAATATAAATGATGATATTGAAAGCAAATTTGGGGAGCATTAAAAATGTACCTATATGTTTTATAGATGGAGTGAGAGTTTAGGATCAAACAAAAGACAGGATCATAGGAAGTAAAACAGATCATTTTAATGATATCAAATTAAAGTTTCCATACAAACAAAACTAATACAGCCAAAAGTAGAAGGAAAAATGAAAACTTAAAAAAAAATTTCCACAATTTCTCTGATAAAGGCCTCATTTCTCAAATATATAGGGAACTGAATCAAATTTATTAAAAAAAATCTCCAGTTGCATTAATAGGCAATTTTCAGATAAAGAAATCAAAATTATCAATAGCTATCAATTTTTTAAAAAATGGTCTGTATCACTAGTGATTAAAGAAGTACAAACTAAAATAATTGAGATACCACTTCACAACTATCAGAATGACTAACATGTCAGAAAAGGAAAATGACAAATGCTGGAAGGAGTATAGAAAAGTAAGTTCACTAATGAACTATTGTTTGGAAGTGTTAACTAGTGTAACTATTCTAAAAAACAATTTGAAATTATGCCCCAAAGCTGTAAAATTGTGCATACCTTTTCACCTAAAAATATCACTACTAGATCTCTATACCAAAACAATCAAAGAAAATGGAAAAAGGCCTGTTTGTGCTAAAATGTTTATAGCAATTTTTTATGGTAGCAAAATATTAAAAATGGCATATGATTTTGTTGAAATAATATTTTGATACAAAAACTGATGAGTAGAATATTTTCATAAAAACCTGCAAAGACTCATATGAAGTCATGCAAAGTGACCAGGAGAACATGATACACAGTAACAGCAATATTGTAAGAAATAATCAACAATAAAAGAGTTAATCACTCTAATAAAAGCAATGATCCCAACCTATTTTAAAGGACCCATGATGAAAAATATTTATCCACTTCCAGAGAGAAAAGTAATTATTTCTGAATATAGATTGAAGCATAGTTTTTAATTTTTTTTGTTTTATGCTGTTTCTTTTCTTTTCTTTTCTAACATGGCCAATGTAGAAATATATTTTACATGTCATCACATATATAATTAAAATCAAATAGCTTGCTTTCTCAAGAAAGGGAACAGGTCAGAAGTAATGGAATGGATTTGGAAATCATTTTTTAATGATTGTTTAAAAAATTTATATGTATTTGGGAAATATCTAAGGAAAAAAATTGACATAGTTTTATCCCTTAAAAAGTTGGTGTTATCCCTTAACACAGTGTGTGGCCATCTGGGGAATCCCTCAGGGAAGCAGGAGATGACAGCCAACATTGAGAACAAAGGACACACTGAAAAGCTCTTGCAATTCCTAAAGAGCTGCTATTTGTTATCTACTTCATAAGAGTCTCCTTGTTAGCACTACAATTAGTTAAGGGTCAGCTTGTGGTAATCATTTTAAATCCCTTCAGCACTTAAGAGGGTGAGTGTTTAATCTTTAGCCCCAAACTCTATTTAAGTGACCTCTTCTAAGTGAAATCTCTATAACTCCCTTTCTGAAAGCCAAACCAGTGGGTTTGTCTGGAGGAAAATTATAAAACTTATGCTTTTAATGATGCTAGCTTAAGGAAATGGAAATTGAAAATATATAAGAATCAGTGTATTAAAAGGGGAGACCATCATGGAATATGGAAAAAAAAATTCTAGATCCCCAAAGTGAAGATCTGGGCTTGAAAGCTATCTTTTTCACTTATTGATTATATGAACTGGGACAAAGTACTTTATCAACCTGGGACTCAGGTTCCTTACTGGTAAAATCTTAAAGTGTTACACTAAATGATAATTAACATGTTTCCAATTGTAGATTACATTAAAAAAAAAAAAAACAAATTATGGTGATTGAAGGAACTTATTTAATTTCTTCACCATTCATTCCTTAAAGTCTTTCTCACAATACCTGTCAGTTTCTATAATTTCCAAAAGAATATTCATTTCATATATAATACAGTTTATTTTTATCTTTCTCTATAAATATAAATATACACAAATATATATTTATCAATTTCATATAGAGAATTATAAAAATATATATGAATGTGTCTATATACAAATATTGTAAATGCTTGTATATAGAGGGGCATGAGTGCATATAATACATATAGGAATATATGTATATGCAAATATAAATATAATCTGGCTATATAAACACATATTATACAAACAAATTATATAAGAATAAAATTAGATGGCTAGACAGATGATAGACTAAGCTTCCAAATGAAAAACACAGCCTGTATTACAACCATGGAGTTCCAGTGGCCTACTTCTGTGTCTGTTGAATTTTAGTTTAGCTGCTATATTAATCAAACTTGGAAAAATTGAAAATTCTTTCTCCTAAAGAGTAGATAATTCTAGTTTTTGTTGTTGTTGTTGTTGTTGTTGTTGTTTTGGGGAGAAGGTGGAGTCCAGCATTCATTTCATTGTTACAGTGCAGGGATTTCCCAATGAGGACATTCCCACTACGGATACTGCATCTGCTCTTCAACTCTTCATTTTGTAGGTGAGAAAACTGAAGTCTGAAGAGGGTAAGTGACTTTTCCAACATTTCTGTACCACTTATTGTCAGAGGAGACTAGAATCAATAACTATCATTTTCTTTTCTTTTCTTTTCTTTTTGTTGTTGCAATTATTAATTTATTTAATATTTTATTTCCCCCAGTTACATGTAAAACAATTTTTTAACATTTGTTTTTAAAATTTTAAGTTCCAGAGTCTCTCCCTTCTCCTCCCCACTGAGAAGGCACATGTGAATTTATACCAAATATTCCTTAAAAGTCATGTTGTGAAAGAAAATGACTCAAGAAAAAAACAAAGTGAAAAAAGTATGCTTCAATCTGTATTTATACACAATCAGTTCTTTCTCTAAATATGTATAGCATTTTTCATCATAAGTAGAACTATGATTATCTCCAAGATTCTTTTACTACATTCTAGTGACTACATTCACACTGTTGTTTCACCAACTTGATAATAAATTTCTTAAAGGCAGGCAAAGTTGGGGCTGCTAGGTGGCACAGTGGTTAGAGCACCAGCCCGAAAGTCAGGAGGACCTGAGTTCAAATCTGATCTCAGACACTTCCTAGCTGTGTGACCCTGGGCAAGTCACTTAACCCCAATTACCTCAGCAAAAAGCAAAAAAAAAAAAAAAAGCAAAGTGTCTCTGCTGTGTGTGTGTGTGTGTGTGTGTATAAAAGAAAGAGAGATTGAGAAAGAGAGACAGAGACAGAGACAGAGAGAGGAGGGAAGACAGAGAGTAGCAGAAAGTAAATATAGTGATCTACATTCAGTGGCCATTCAACAAATGTTGTTGCCAATCATTTATCTGTAGGTCTTATGTTCCTGTGTAATATGTTAATACATAATCTGTATAGGACCATTCTTTTGGTACCTATTATATAATGTCTTATCCCCAGTACTAAGTATATACCTTGGCAAAAACTTAAATATTGAATGTTAGCATTGAACTCAATAATGCAAGTTCTTTCTCTTGAATTTACTAGATTATAAAGGATATGTCAGAATAGTAATGTTACTTTAATGTAGTGCTTGGTATGCTAATATGATATACTTCTACTATTAAGTTTTAAGGGTTTTTATGAGAAAGGATTTCAGCTCTAGATAGAAGACATTTTAATACATCTGGTTTGGCATTTCAAGAAATATTCCCCAGAAAGTACTGAAGTACATTCATGATCAGCTAGTGAAAAATATGCTGGTCTCTCTACTGACCTCTCTGTACTAAGTAAGAACTATATGACAAAGCTGCACTCATCATTTAATATATCTGAAGCTGCCTTCTCTAATAGGGAAATATGTAGGAGTATACAGGAGAAAATTAGGGAAGGTTAGCAGGACTTAAGGCAATGAAGATGAGAAACTAAGGTTGTTTATTTATTGTAAGGGTTTTTCATCCCACAAACACTAGGTGTTTGTCCATGATTGGACACAACAGCATTTCAGGAATAATACCAGCTAGGAAAAGGTAGAGATTGAAATCTTGAGTGTTTTTTTTTTTTAATGCTCTTCAGGTAGTTCTGAAAAAATGAATGTATTTGTCTCATTTTTTAAGCAGGTAAACTGAGACACTCAAGTAGAAGAATATCTTAGCTGATATATGGGGGAGAAAATGGAATTCTAAAATGCCCCAGTTCTATTACCAGAGAGCATGCTACAAAAGTGCTCTACTTATTTCTTCAGACACCTATGTCAATGTTACAGTTTTTCCCCTTCCCTTTTGCTTAGCTTTTATAATACGTGAGCTACACTGCCTCAAGGGGGAAAACCAAACAATTCAATTTTAAGAATTCAATTCTATAGGCACTTATTCAAAGAGAGTAAACCTTAGTGGATACTACCAGACCTTTGAATCAGTCCAATACAGTTTTAAGTCCTGCCTCTGACAAATAGCAGCTATATGATCATGAGAAATTCACTTAACCTTGCCAACTCTCTAAGGTTCTTAAGTTTTTTGGTTGGGGGGGGGTTGAAGAGAGAGCCTAGTAAAACCTCTTCAGAATGATGTTTTTTTTTTAATTAAGAAAAATTTAAAATTCAATTAGTGCTTATTGAAAACAAAGGTGTATTTTTTTTTTACCTTATTCAAGTTTACAAATCCTCTAAAATCTGTCTATGGGTAAAGAACTCTTGCTAAAAAAAATCAGAGTTACATACCAGTTGTTTATCTGCTTTGGCAGAGGGAGTTTCCACAATAAGAATTCCTTAAGTTGAGATCAAAGGTCTGGACAAAATGAAGCAAATAATTCACTGAACATCTGTTATGTATGACCTATGGAAACTCAATTATATAACATAGGGAAGCCTCACTTATAGTGTTGTCCTTGAGACTCAAGTCACAATAATATTAAGAATGTCACCTTAATACAATGAGGTCCTTTGTGTTACTTCCATTAATGAAACCCTTTGCATGTTGAATTTGAACTTTGCTAATTAAAGCTCTCTGGGTCTCAGTTCTTTCATCTATAAAATGTGATAAAAATACTTGGACCACACTGTACAATTTTCATAAAGAACAAGAGAAGTATCTTAGAATCTGGAATAGAGTTAATCTTGAAATCTGGAAGACTTGGTTTCATAGGTAACCTCTACCACATAGTATGAGAACCATAGCAAATAGCTAAGCCATTCAAATCTTAGAAGTTAAAGAGAAGTTGTACTTAAGTTCCCCAACCTCACCCAGAAATACCAGATATGAATGTAATGACCTGAATATTTCTTAACTTTTGTAAGGAAACTAATAATCATAATAGAATTGCCACCTACTTTGCTAAATGCTTTACAATTATTATTCCATTTGATTTTTCACAACAATCCTGGGAAGGGGGTGTTATTATTACATATGAGGGATACATATTAGAAACAAACCAAAAAAACTCCACCTTGGTAACCATAAAGTTTTATAAAATAATGATAAACTGGCATTATACAATGCTTAAGGTTTGCAAATACTTTATATATATGGTATCTCACCTTATCCTTAAACAACTCTCACAGGATTGTTTGGTTTTGTTGTTTTCTTTTTTGTTTGTTTTGTTTTATTTTGTTTTGCTTTTGAGACTTTTCATTGTGGAAACTCCCTCCATCCAGGTAGATAAGTTATTGGTTTGTAACTCTGGTTCTTTAAGAATGAGTTCTTTACCTGGGACACCTTGACAGAATTTAGAAACTTTGTGAATGTGATAGAGAAAAAAATACATAACAATTTTTAATAACCATTAATTGAATTTTACCATTTCCCTAAATTATTTTAAAACATAATCCCATCTTTAGAGATGAGAAAACTAAGGCTGAAAACGGTTATATAACTTAATCATGATTATACAGGAAACCTGAGTTAGAATTGTAATTCAGATTTTTCTGTCTCCAAATCTAACAATCTTTTCAGTGTACCACATAGCTGCCTTTCAATATACACATAAGACAATTTTTATCACATTCATTATGTGTCATAGTCATATTAGTATTCTAGGTAACTCTGCTAAATAGCTGGAATCTCTAGTGTAAGGGCCATCTCTAGTGTAAGGGCCATCTCCAGTCATCCTGATCTATATCTTGCCAGTTGATCCAGTGGTTCAGGAATAGAAAGTAAGGATGGTAATTTTGCACAGTGCTCCTTCACTTAAATTCAATTCACTTGTATGCCATAGATCCACCTTCTAGATGTCATGGTCCTGTCTGAGAATGAAGGACAAAAAACAATAACAACAATTCTAGAGTACTTTAAGATTTGCAAAGCATCTTAAATTGTTATATCATTTGTTCTTTAAAATAGCTTTGCCAGATAAATGTTATTAGTATTTAGAGTCCAGGATTATTCAACTAGTAACTGTCTGGAACAATATTTAAACTTTGTCTTCTTAATATCAAGTCTTTGGTACATTCCATTGAACACCAAGACTATAAAATACTAGGTGGCTGATTTGCATCAGAAAAGTCTTTATATCATGAATTCCATACACTAAGGAAATCTTAATAATGAATCCACCCTTAAAATATTATTATGGAATTCAAAGTAGACATTTTAAATGGAATTTTTTAAATGAAATGCCATCATTTATGGAAGCTTCAATATAGTGATTTAGTTACTGACATTTAAGTATCCTAAATTCACATTTTAAATTACTAAATTGTCATTGACCTAATTAAATGAAGATTATTTTGAATGTAAGATCCTTGAGAAAGGAAATCTTATCAGTGCCTTTGCATCAGCAGGAGCCTAGCTTGATGTCTTGGATATAGCAGGAGCTGGATATCAAGTCTTCTGAGGATAGAGAGCTAGGGAAACTGGTAGAAAAGTAGATAAGAGCATTGGGTCTGGAATTAAGAAGATCTAAATTCAAATCTATTAAAATACTGTATTCAGAATCAGTAACAACTGAGTTCAAATCTGATCACAGACACTTACTAGTTGTATGACACTGAACAAATCACTTAGCCTGTGTCTCAGTTTCCTCAACTGTAACTTGGAGGTAACAGTAGCAACTATCCAACAGGGTCGTTTATATATATACATATATACATGCATATATATACATGTATATTCACATATATGAAATTAGATATTTGTTTAAAAAACTTAATACTTAGTATATAGTAGGTGCTATATAAATTCTTATAATCATCTTTCTTAGTATAGGTATTAAGTGAATTTATTGAAATCCTCTGCTAAGAACTGTACATTTAGTAAGATTAATATAACTGAAGCCTTTTGGGGAACTGAGAGTTCACATGTGGCTGTGACAGAATGACAGGTGATACAATCAGCTGGCAAGCCTAGATTAAAAATTCTGGATAAATACCAGGTTGTCCTATTAACATAGGAAAATTATCATGCTTATATAATTTCAGGGCATATATTTATAATAATAAAATAAAATAAGCTAATATGTCTGGGAGAAAGAAAGGTTGAAAAACCAGTGAGGCATGATTCTTGCAGTGTTTCTAATCTGAGATTAGCACAGGGACAATCAAATACTATTGCTAATTTTACTGTCCAATTAAATTTATTTGCTATATATGATGCTTATGGTAATGTGGATTTTGGCATTTAAAAGAGAAATGAAAATTGTGTCAAAGATTCACTTCCCTCATACTTTTGGGGAGACCAGAAATTAATAATAATAATAATGATGATGATGATAGTTGATATTGATGTAGCACTTTATGGCTAAAACTAGGAGATGTCAAAGTTGAGATACAGACAGTAATCTTTGTTGCTTCTGTATATAGAGTTCTTTTTTGATTCAATATGATGCTTCCTTCTTGATTTTCACCCAGATAAGAGGGCACACTTCTATATGGAAGACACACAATAATTGGAAGAATGGTGGATTTGGAATTAGAGAACATGGGTTTTAATTTTAACTGTTACTTCCTACCTATATGAACTTGGATAAGAACCTTAACATCTCTGGGACTCATTTTCTCTGGGATCCAAGGTTCTAATCCATAATCCTAATCCATGGTCCAGCAAAGGAAAACTGTTCAGTTCTGCCTTCTGCTTTTCCTGACCCAATGTATTTGCTCATTCAGTTCTATATATTCAGAATGCTTTTCCTTCATTTATTGAATATCTATCCATCCCTTAAAATCCAATTTAAATTCTATCTCCTTTATCAAACTTTCTCTGATTCCCACTGGTGAGTAAGGACTTTCATCAGCAGATCTTTACAAATGCCATTGTTTACATCCCTCTGAAACACTTAAAGACCTTTGCATTACACTAGAATCACTAGATTCTAGTCTCAGAATAATTTGACTTTGTTTCTATCTCTCTATCTGTCTGTCTGTCTCTGTCTCTGTTTATCTTTCTGTCTTTCTCCTTCTATCATCTTATTCTTCCTCCCTTTACACCTTTCCTTCTTTCACCTCTTTTCCTTTTCCTTTTCCTTTTTTCTTACCTTCCATTTTGCTGTCCTTCCTTCCTTCCTTTTTTCCCTTCTTTCCTTGCTTCCTCCTTCCTTCACTTGTTTCCTCTATTCCTTGTTTTGTTTTATTGTTTCACATATGTCATAAAAGTTAGGGTAAAAACACCTGGATCAATTGTAAACACATCTCTCAAATGCAACATAGGTCATAGACCATCATTTTCCATTAGAACAGACAAGTTTTTTATATACAGAGCTTATTTTTATAGAAGAATTCAAAATAGAACACATAACAGTTTTCATCTGGACAAAGTAACTGTGAAATGTATTATCTCCATTGAAAATGCTGAGTGATATGCATATTTTGCACGGATTTCTGATTTCCACCAAAAAAAAAAAAAAAAAGAGTTGAATTTAAATTCTGTCCCTGACAAGAGAGTGATAAGAGTTCCTTTAATAGGATGATATGTATTTTGTTCAGTTCAGAAAAAAAATAGATCCTAATCTTTTGCTGTGAGGGTGAGGAAATGCTTCTTCACATCTCTTTTGTTAGATCATCAAATCGTTTTCATTCAGAAACAGAGGCTACTCCTGGAATAAAGGTTGCTTGGAGATCTATACAGAATTGCTGCTAAACAGTATTGAGAACTAGGAAAACACTTACTAACTCTATCTCCTATGAGCTTTGTGATATTACTCATCATTACTTCAATACCTCTAAACTCCAGTGGTAGTAGTAGTGATTGTTGTTGCCATTTCTAAAATGACAATAATATTTATTCTGATTTCTTACCCAGAATAGTTTAATTAATATATATATATGAAAACATTTTAAAAACTAAACTAGCATATACAAGTATAAAGCATAATGGAAAACTTTTTTTTTTTGATAAGGAGATTTCAAGTAAAAGACATGACTGAGTTTTTATTATGCAGGGATCATTAAATCAATAATGTTTTGATATATGTTAACAAAATGCAAAATATTCTTGTTAAAAAGAAATAAAATATTATCTATTTTCAAGCAGCATGTTACTTTCCCCTTATATTCATTGATTTGTTTAAAAAAAAGGTTTATTATTGTTATTGATTTCATCATCATTATTATTATCTTAATAAGGGGTTAATAACCAGGAAAGATTTGAAAAAAATTGTTAATTGAAAACATAAAAGTAAACTATTTTAAATAGAAAAAAATAAAAACAAAGTCTGAAAAAATCATCTTTATTCATCATTGCTAGTCTGACCACTAATCTATCCCACCCTGCCATTATCACCTTCCTTCAACCTGCTATATTTCCTACAGCCTGCTTTATTTATCATGCAGCAATTGGCAAATGAGATCGCTAATTAGTTTATGCATTAATTACTTTTCCATCTGTGTTCCCTTTTTGAGAAATAGGAACTGCAATGGAAAATAATTAAGACAAATGAAGATCTTTTTAGCGCTTTAATATTCGTTTTTCTTTCTCTTGGTCTTTGCACATTCCCTCTTTTCAAAGTTCAGTTTCTAGCCTCTGTGTTGGTCTCTGTACTCTGCTAGATAAGGGTAAAAGAAAGATCTTTCACATGTTACAGAGAATAGAATCTGCTAGTAGTTTAAAAAAAATGCTACCAGCATGATTTTCAATTGCCTTAAATATCAGTCATGTTTAGACATTGGTTATAGATGAGTTAAGTTTTTAAAAAATACGTGTGTATGTGGGGAGGTGATATTTTAAACAGATACCTGAGCACTATCTATAGTAAATAAATAATATTTGGATAAATATTTGGATGTCTACTATGTACTAGACTTTGATACATAAAGGAAAATGAAATTGCCTTCAAGCTGCTTAGAATCCTACAGGGGAGGGAAAATAATAGAAGACAGTTTGATGTACTTTCCAGGGTTTTAGATTAGGTTCATATCTCAGCTCTGACATTTATTACCTTTGTGGCACTAGGCAAGTTAATTAACCTCTCTGGACCTCAGTTTCCTTATTTATTAAGTGAGGCAGCTAGACCTCTTTGTTTCTTTCCAAATCTAAATCTAAGAACTTATATTTATATAAATGTTCTAATTCAAGGAAAAGGCAGCATAGGTATCAGATGGGGTGAAGGAAAGAGTCAGGAAGATCTAGGATCACACTTCCCTCTTATGTATTCTAGTTTTGCCGACTTTTTAGGATTTATCTATTAAGATACAGATTTTGGTGTGAAGAGTTTCCACAAACCGATAAAATCTCATATCCTTCATATATTGAATAATGCAAGATATAATGTGAAAATCCATTAAGTGATGAAGCTAGTAATATGGTTATTGTTCATCTTTTGCTTTTGAAGAGGTCCAATAACACCATAGGGTTCTGGGGGAGTGTGTAAGCAGGGAAATGATGTCTTAACTCGTGTGCAAATTGGATTAAGTGAGAGAGAGAGTTCAAGAAGTCATCACCCTCACTCTTTCTTCCAATATCATTGATGTCCAGTGGCAAGACAAAAGCCAAGATGAATGGCTCAGGATGCAGTGGATGAATTTAGCATCTTTGACACCTAACCAAGCTCTAAACACTTCACAGTGCCTGCTTCTACTGCCTTCATGGACACTGGAACAAATTATTCTTATCTGTCTATTTACCCAGGGGAAGTCTCCGCATGCTTTCAGTAGATATCCTCCTGATTCATTAACAGATGATCTGTCTATTAATCTCAACCTAGTTTGGCCCATCTACTGAAATGGTTTTACCAGGGTATGGCTGCTGCAGATTTCTTAGGAGCCACAGGTGAGAGTTGAGTGACAGATGAATACCAAAGGTGCATGAGCAACCCTGAAAAGCTCCTCTGGTGTGAGGGCTTACCCAGTAGTATAGTGTAAAAAAGATGGGGGTAGAGTAAAAAAATGCCCCCCCAAAAAAATTGGATGCAATTTTGACCTCACCACATATTAAATTCTGTCACTTGTTAGTAAGTCATTTTGGGGGGGGGTCAGTTTCTTCATCACTTAAAATGAGGAGATTGCTCTAGATAACCTTTCATGTCCTTAACAACTCTAATATTCTATGATTCCAGGAATGCTGTTAATTCAGGGAAAAGATAAAGGGTAAATAAGAGAATATTCATTGAAAAGGTCATATTTGAATTGGACATCAAAGGATAAGCCAAGAATAACACAAGGGGAGAATAAGCTGAAGGAAAATGGACATTCCAAGGGAAGGAAAGTGCGTGATCAAAGGAAAGAAGGAGAAAATTATCTGATGTTTTAAGGGAATAGAAAGTCCTTTGACTGTACTATTAGATGCATATGCTCAACATCCATAGGTCTCAAGTTCCTAATAAGTAAAATTAGTCATTTGAATTCAATGACTTCGGAAGTGTCTTATAGTTCTAGATGTAAAAGGGTTTATACCTTTTATATACAATTATATATCTCTATCTGTCTATAAATCTATCTTCAGCCAATATGCCTTCCCTGAGTAGGAAATTAAAGTGTAGGTACTGTTAAATGCTTATTGATTTCAGATTGGTCCTCTGTATTCCCTTCCCCATCTCTATAGTGTTCTAAAGACCTAAGCTAATTGTTTTTGTTTTGAGCTAGAAGTTAGGTCATGGCTTTTTCTTTATCCAAACTTTAGTTCCAAACTTTCAAATAAACAGCAACAGGGCAACAAAGAACATTTTTATAATAGATCAATCACTCTTTCCTTCTAGTTCTCCAGGTATCTGAATTCTTTCCAGCTCTCATCTTTCCCCCTACTCACTGAAAGATACTGCCTGACAGAAATGCAAAGTGGTTTAGTGGAATAAATTAGGAGAACTGAGTTTGTTGTCTAAAGATAATTGTATCAGAAATAGAAAAATTCAGTGTTTTGTAAGGCCTGTGGATAAAGATCTTTACCAACTATGGAGAATTTTCCACAAGTAACATAATATAAAACTTGCAAGATTGGGATTATTATGGTGATAATGTTGATCACTGGGGATTCTTCACATATTTAACTACAGGTATGATCACAGGCAGTAATGTAGACTTTCAGAGGCTCATTTTACTCATCTATAAAGTGAAGTAATACTTAGTTTATCATTTGCTTAGGAAAGAAGAACTTTACAAACCTCAAAGTGCTAGATAATTGTGAGTTATTATAATGCAAAGCACATAGTAGGAGATGAACCAGTACTTCATAAATTAAACTTCATCTTCCTCTCATTTCCTGATATAAAATTTCTCCTTTTTCTGCTCTTATGATTGAGAATAACTATTGCTACATGCTCCTCTCATTAGTTTTCCATCTCTATTTTTCAAATTCCATCCTTAAAAATCATTTACCCTTTACTTATTAGTCTTAATTTATCTTTCCTTAAAATTTTATTTTTCCACTTAGCTTTGTTGCCTTAAAAAACCTGGCAAAACATAGACAAGATCCCACATTTATTGAACACTCTAAATTAAAAATATACTTCTAAACACAATTTAGTTCTTTATGCTATTTTGAGAATAAATGTTGCAGCTATTTCATAACACAAAATCATTTGGAGTATGTTTCAAAATTTTATTTCACTTCCTAATTTTATTTAAATACTCTAGATGTTATTTCATTTTCTATTTGTAGGTAACTCATTTGACCCTGAGGTAGTTAAGTATCAGTTCAATTTAACACATATTTATTAGCCATTTAATAATCACTAACAGATGGTACTTGAAGATTCAAAAATGCTTTCCTCATCATAATCCTGTGAGGTAGGTAACAAAAAGAATGTAATATCCTTCTGTGATAAAGAAGCTAACACAGAAAGTTTTTTTTCATTTTTTTAAGTATTGTCAGCACTAGGATATAAACTCAAATTTTCTTGTTCCTAAACCACTGTGCTTTTGTCTACATTATGTTTCTTATTCAGGTCAATTACAGTGAGAAGGGTACTGGCTTTGGAAGCTGAGGATATGACTTCAAATCCTACTCCATCACTTATCATATATATATATGTGTGTGTATATATATATATATATACATATATATATATATATACACACACACACACACACACATATACATATAGTCTTGTGCAAGTCAAGATTTTCATTTCCTTATCTCTATGATAGAAAGATTTGACTTCATGACTTCAAAGGTCTCAATCTATCACTTCACAATTCTATTCTAAATCTATTGAACAAACTTTGAAATATATTTATACTCTATTAGGTCTGACTTTTTTAAATAATAAAAATAACATAGTTCTTACTCTGAAGGATTTTACAATATGATGTATAGATGGGGGGGATGGTGCTGGGGAAGATACACAAAATCAGTAAGAGACTGGATTTGATAAGGACAAAATATAGTGAAAAACAAAAAGAGAAGTCTGGGTAAAGTGCTAAAATAAACATGCTGAGAATCTGTTGTTATGAGAAATTTCAAGGGGAAAGTGAAAGCTGAACTTATCATACATTCTGGTGACTATATTTTTATATCCCAGGTGGCACCATGAGTAGAGTGCCAGGCCTGAAGTCAAGAGGACTCATCTTCCTAATTTCAAATCTGGTATCAGACACTTACTAGGTGGATGACCTTGGGAAGTCACAACCCTATTGGTCTCAGTTTTCTCATTTTTAAAAAATAATTTGGATAAGGAAATGGCAAACCTTTTGCTCACAAAGAATTTGATATGACTCATATAGCTGAATAATAAAAATAATAAAATCAAACATTGATTCTACTAACAAATTGCTTACCTACTGCTCCAAAAGAGAAAACAAATATATATGAAAAGTCAAAAAAGACTTGCCATCAGTACAGTCTTAAGTGCCAATTGAATAAGTAGAAGACTAAACATTATAAATTAAGGAAGATCTCTGTAATCTTTGGTGATCAGGAAGGGCTTCCTGTAGGATATGGGACTGAATCTGAGTCTTGAAAAATAGGTAGGATCTGAATCAACATCCACAAAAATATATGTCATTCCAGGAAGTAGAATCAGATTCTGACATTCACTCAAGATTTTAACTCAGGCTTAACCTTCTACATGAAACCTTTCTTGATCCTTTCAAATGTTAATGTTTATCCTTTTAATCTAGCTTGTATTAACTACTTTGTACTGATTTGCATTTAGAATCTTCACATTTATTCTGATTACATGCATATTTATTTATGTACATATATTTACACACACACACACACACAATCTCCCTTGATTAGAATATAAATTCTTCAAGAGTAGATAGAGATTGGTACATTTATTATCCTTGTATTCTCAAATCCTATCATGGTACCTCTCACATATTATTGCTTAATAAATTGATTAAATGAAGTGGAATAGAATTAGTTAATATTTGAAAACTGAAGAATCTATGCTTTTTAAAGGAAAATAGTAGACCTATAGTTTAGAGCAGATGGTTCACTTTAGACAAAATGGAAAAGGAGTTAAGATAGATAGTATGGCATGGTACATAGAAACCTGGCCATTGATCCAGGAAATCTGGGTTCAAATTCTACTTCCGAAATAGTCTTACTTTGTGATCATGGCTAAATCAATTATTATCTTAGTGATCTAGGCAACTTTCAAAGAGCAGGAACTGCAAGAGAACGTGTCAATCTACATTAGTGGAGTCAGTTTTTTTTTTTTTTTTCTCTCACTGAAATTGGAGATTTAGTCTTTGTTCAAATCAAAAGTAGGTTGGTTACATTTAGGGAGGGCCTTAAAGGTCAGGTTAAGGGATTTAAATTGAATAAGCAGTGAAAAAAAAAAGGAAAAAAAAAACAAGATTTTTTTTAGCAAGTGATTAACATAACAAAGATTTTTTTCTTTAAGTTTTGTTATTCTAAATTTATACACACATAAACATTTCCATAAAAACAGAGAAAGTACAAAAAAGCAGATCCTATATAAAACTATGATGCTCTGGCTCAAAGTGATGAATTTTTAATAAAACAAGTGCAAATTCATATAATGCTTTCAAAATTGTCTTGCTTATTTATGTTTCTTTAGGGATGTCCATTTATACTCTTCTATGCATTTTACAAATATTGTGATAGTACTTTTTGGGCAGGAGAGAGGGGAATTAGCATCATTATTGCTAATCCCCCTGACTCTTAAATTTGACATTAAAGACCATCTACAATTTGGTCCCAATTTTTCATTCCCAAGTAATTTCCAACTAAACTCCTAATCAAATACTTCTTTTTTTAGTTAAGCTGTCCCCAAACAAATTATCCCATTAACATGCCTTCACTCATGATATTTTCTCCACATGAAATGATTTTCCTTTTTCTTAACTTATTAAGATGCTATCCTTCCTTTATGGTTCAGTAAAAATCCTACCTCTTCTATAAGGACTTCTCTTTATAATATAAGCCCTTCTGACCTCTCCTTAACCTCTATATCATTATGACATTTGTCAACAAATCAAGTCAATAAACATTTATTACATATTTACTATGTGCCATGCATGATGCTAAGTATTGTATAGACAAAGAAATGCAAATAGTCTCTGCTCTCAAGGAGCTGACAATCTATAACATTTATTTGCACTGCTCATATTATATTTTTAGTTTTTTTTCCCCATAGGTAGATGGCCTTGTGCAAGTCATTTAATCTTCCAGCCTCAGTATACTCATCTATATGATGGGGATATTAATGTATTCAACTCGCAAAGTAGTCAGGGTCAAATAACATAATAAGGGTAAAATATTTTTAACTACAAAAAGAATGTAGACAAATATAATTACATATAATTGCTATTATATAGCTTTTCTACACAAACAGAAGAGCTTCTTGAGGTTTGGAGCCAGGTTTTCCACTTCTCTGAAACCTAATAGCAATTCAATGTACTGAACTTATAATTTTACTTGATTCACTGAATGATTTCCAAACTAATTTTTTTAAATTTTAATATATTTAATTTTTAAAAGAATGACTTCATATTTGTATTTGATGTCATATTGCTTATCTTTTGAAAGCAAAGAATTTGTGACTCAAAAATTTTTAAATGCATGCTATTTTTAAAACTTTTAAAAATGTGATTGATTAATTGATTTAATATTTTTCCTAATTTGATTAAAAAAATTTTATAAATGTTTTTAAAATTTTTGTGTTTTAGTTTCTCTCCCTTATACCTACCCACAATTAAGAAAACATTTGGAGAGTTATGTAAAACCTTTCCATAAAAATCAAGTTATGGAGGAAAAAAACAACTGAAATTTCCCACCCTAATGAAAATAAAAACCCTCAAGAAAAATTAAGTTAAGGAAAGAGAGATAGAGGAAGAAAGAGAGAATGTTTCAGTTTGTATTCAGACACAATCAGTTCCTTCCATGAGCATGGATAGGATTTTTCATCATAAGTCTTTCAACATAATCATGGATGATTGTACTACTGACAGCTGATTACTGCCCAGGTGAAGATGTATTTGAACCAACAATGTTTGGCCTTGCACAACTTCACTAGTGTCTTTAATATGGGGAACAAATTGTGGATAGTTTGGATATGCTTTTTATAATCAGAAATCATATCAAATGGGTAGATGATCCTAAGGTGACCTCAGTAGTGTCCTGGAATAAATCCAAGAATAGACATAGAACACATTGGGTCCTGAGGAACTGAGTCAGCTCCAAGAGTTGCTGTGCAGTGTCTAATGGATTTTTGGATGTCTCACTGTCTGAGACTACAATGGCATGATCTGTGGCATTTTGGGGATTGTCTCAAGAGTAGAAATAGCCCAGAGGAATGAAGAGAATGATTTGATTCTACAAAATGTGAGTTCACTTGGCCAGAGGTCTTGAGAACCAGAAAGATTAATGTAGAGGATTTCTATGTAGACTAAGGTGATTCCTTAATTGCTTTAATAAAATTAGTTAGGAGAAGAGGAATAGTAAAGGCTTTCATAGCTGATCATCCCAGAACATTGTTCTTACTGTGTATGCAGTACATTTCAATTTGCTTGAGTTCATGGAGGACTTTCCAATTGTTTTGTTTTTTTGTCTCCCCACCCAGAACATCCTGCTCATTATTTCCCATGGAGCAATAGTAGTCCATTATAAACACACATCATAGTTTATTGAGCCATTGCTCCAGCACTGATGCTGATTCAGAGGTCCCACCTCGCTGATATTAGGTCCAGACCCGAGCTGGGTCTGGGCTTGTGCTGGGATTAAGTGCTAGGCTCCCATCCTGGGTCCACAGCCTTTCAAGTTCTCTTTGGTGTCTCTGAGCTGAGAGGTCTTGAAGTCACCAGTACTGCTGCTGATTCAGAGGTCTGATTGGGGCTGGATCTGGGTTTGGGGTTGTGCCTGGTACTCGTGTAGCCTGCACCAGGACTGCATACTGGACTCCCATCCTGGTATCACAGACTCTCTCTGCTGATCTTCTAAGTTGCCTTCAACTGGAAAATGTTCATCTTTGTCTTTTTCTGTGTTCTAATGCTCCAATATTTGTTTATAATCATTATTTTAAGGAATTTGTAGCAGTTTAGGAGAGAAATTGAGTGAGTTCCTGCCTGTACTCCACCATCTTGGCTCTGCCACCCCTAATTTCATTAAAGTAATTAAGGAATCACCTTAGTCTACACAGTGCACCAGAAATTCTCTACATTCCACATCTCTGATTCTCAAGACCTATAGCCAAGTGAACTCACATTTTCCAAAACCAAATCATTCTCTTCATTCCTCTGGACCATTTCTACTTTTGAGACTATGCCTAAAGAGCCACAGATCATGTCATTGTAGTCTCAGATAGTGAAACATCCAAAAGTCCATTAAACACTGCATAGCAAGTCTTGGAGCTGACTCAGTTCCTCAGGACCCAATGTGTTATGTCTAATCTTGGACTTATTCCAAGACACTATTGATGGCCACATTAGGATCATCTCCCAGTTTGATATGATTTCTGATTATAAAAAGCATATCCCAAATATCCACAATTTGCTCCCCACATTAAAGAGATTAATGAAGCTGTGCAAGGCCAAATATTGTTGCTTCAAATACATCTTCACCTGGGCAATAACCAGGTATAATCAATTTGTTGTCAGCAACCAGCACTCTTGTAGTCCAACTGGAATTTTGTCTCCCTTTGAATAACAGCTTGTAACAGAGGAGGTATGCATGGATGGAGATTCCTAATATTACCAGGAGGTCACATTAATTAAGCAGCCAAACATTTTAGTTCTCAAGCATTGGTTTTTCCTACCAATAAAGCATAATGTGTGCTAGAATTTAAAAATGAATATTTAATAAGAATCTTAAATAGCAAGGAACAAATGAGTATTTATCCATATTCTGAAGGATTCCTTGTGATATGTGATTTAAAAATTGTTTGATGTATGCAAGGTGCAAATTTTCTAAAATAAACAGATTCCATGTGAAAAAATGTAATTTGCCAATTCCATTCTCTCCCATGGCTTCAATTATCACCTCTGTACATATGACCTCTAAAATCTTTATTTCTGTCCTTGATGTATCTCCAAAACTTTACTCTTTAATTTATAACTTGCTCCTTAGGATATCCTACCAACATCTTAAATGTAGTGTCTCAATTTATTATCTTTTCCACAACTCTGCCCATCCTGATTTGCATATTTCCTTTGATAGTACCAAGCTGAAAACCTCAGACATTTTTATTTTTTAAAAATAGTATTTAACTTTTCCCAATTACTTGTCAAAACAATAGCTTCCATTTTCTAAATTAATAACATTTTCAATGCACTTCCCAATTTATAAATGGTCAAAGGATATGAACAGACATTTTTCAGATGAAGAAATTAAAGCTATAGTTTTATGGAAAAAAATGCTTTAAATAACTATTGATTAGAGAACTGCAAATTAAGACAACGTTCAAGTACCATTTCATACCTCTCAAGTTGGCCAAAATGATAGGGAAAGATAAATGAAGGGGATGTGGCAAAAGAGGAAAACTAATGCATTGTTGGTATAATTGTGAAGTGATCCAACCATTCTGAAAAGCAATTTAAAACTGTGTCCAAAGGGGTATTAAATTGTGCAGACCCTTTAATCCAACAATCTCATATTAGATGTATATTCCAAAAAGATCATAAAAAGGGAAAAGGACCCACATGCACAAAAATATCTGTAACAGCTCTTTTGGTAATAGCAAGGAACTGGAAATTGAGTGAATGCCCATCAGTTGGGGAATGGCTGAATATGTTATGTTATATTAATGTAATGAAATATTATTTTTCTATAAGAAAGTATGAGAGAATGATTTCAAAAAAGCCAGGAAAAATTTACATGAACTGATGCTGATTGAAGCAGAACTAGTAGAACATTGTACACAGTGACAGCAAGATTATGTGATGGTCAGCCATGATGAATGTGGCTCTTTTCAACAATGTGATGATTAAAGGAAATTCTGATATCCTTGGTATGAAAAATATCATCCACAGCCAGAGAGACAACAATGGAGATTGAATGTGGATCAAAGCATAGTATTTTCACCATTTTTATTTGCTTGTTTCTCATTTATCCATGGATTTTTCCCTTTTAGTCTTTTATTGCTCAACATGACAAATATGGAAATATATTTTAAAGTTTGATCATATTTAACCTATATTAGATTACTTGCTGTTTTGATGGATGAGAGAGGTAAGGGAAGGAGGGAGAAAAATTTGGAACACAAAATCTTACAAAAATGCATGTTTAACACTGTCTTTACAGGTATTTGGAAACAAAAAATACCTATTAAGAAAAATAAAATAGTATTTTCCCAGTTATCTGTAAAGATAGTTTTCAACATTCATCTTTGTAAGATTTTGAGCTCTAAAGTTTTTTTTTTCCTCCCTCTTTTCACTCACCCCCTGCCCAAATCCAAGACAGCAAGCAATCTGATAGATAGATTATACAATTTCCACATAATTCATGTTGTGAAAAAAGACTCAAAAAAGGGAAAACTACTAGAAAGAAAACAAAACAAAACAAAAATCTAAAATGAAAATAGTATGATTCAATCTTCTTGGCCTACCCATGAATAACTGATATTTTTCCAATTGTTTAGATCTGACTATATTTATGTGAAAAGTGTTTTGTAATTGTGTTCATATAGCTTGTGAGCTTGTTTTGGCAGGTAGACTCCCAAGTAGTTTATATTGTTTACAGTTATTTTAAATGGAATTTCTCATTCTATCACTTGTTATTAGGTTTTGTTAGTTATATAAAAATTACTGGTAAGGGCAGCTAGGTGGCACAGTGGATAGAGCACCAGCCCTGAAGTCAGGAGGACCTGAGTTCGGATCTGGTCTCAGACAAGTAACAGCTGTGTGACCCTGGGCAAGTCACTTAACCCCAATTGCCTCAGCAAAAAAAAAATAAATTAAAAAAAAATTACTGGTTATCATATAGGTTTATTTAATATCCTGTAACTTTGCTAAAGTTGCTTATTATTTCAAGTAGTTTAGGATTTTTTACATTCTCTGGCATTCTCTAAGTATACCACAATACCATCTGCAAAGAGCAGTGGCTTTGTTTCTACATCGCTTATTCTAATTCAATGGATTGGGACTTGTGCTTCAGGATAGGAAATAAAATGCTGTCTTTGGAATTTCAAAGGTGTGTCTATTTGCCTAGGCACCCATACTTGCAAGAAGGTAAAATAAATCTTTCCTGCACTAAAAAAAAAAAAAAAAAAAAAGAAAAGAAAAAGAAAAGAAGAAGAATGCTTCTTTTATTCCTATGTTCTCTAGTGTTTTTAATAGGAATGGGTGCTGTATTTTGTCAAAAGCTTTGTCAGCATCTATTAAGATAATCATATAATTTATATTAGTTTTGTTATTGAGATAGCCAATTATGCTCTAAATTTTCCTAATTTTAAACCTGGTATGAAATACCACCTGATCATATGGTATAATTATCTTGCTAATTTTTTGTTCAAAATTTTTGCATCAATATTTCAGATACCTTTATAAAATTTAGTTCTTTACACAGAGTTAGTCAGTTTCCAGATCTTAGCGATTCTGCTTCATCAATATTTCTCTCATTCATCTTCTTCTCTATCACACTAGTTCTACCTCGCATCTCTTCTCAACTAAACTATAAAAAAAGCTTCTTAACTGGTCTTTCTGACTACAATGTCTCTCCTCTCTAATTCATGCTACATATAGCTGCTAACTTAGCCTTATTAATGCACACTTTAGGTCACATCATTGTCTTTCTTAAAACCATCACTTATTGAATAAAATACAACAGACTTATCTGACAATAAAGGCTCTTTATAATAGCTCCAAAATAATTTTATAGTCTGATTTTATATTACTTCTCCATGTGTACTCTATGCTTTAGTCAATTTAACTGTTCCAGTTCCCTTGTGCTGAACCTCACACTGACTACCTTCAATCATGTGCATGTGCTCTCTATTTAAACTTCAATAGGCTGTTTTCACATAACTGTCTTTTTGTTTCTGTTTCTCTCCAAAATGTCTCACTCAAGCAATACCTAATTTGTGATACCTTCTATGACTTCTGGGGTTATAAGTAACCAATCAATAAGAATTTATTAGCTATCACTGTCTTTTATGTCTCATGCTCTTCTGTTTCTGTTCCTGTATTCATATATTCTCTTAAAAATAATTGGCAAAATGGATAGATCACTGGGTCTGTAATCAAGAAGACCTGAGTTCAAATACATGCTCAGACACTTAATAATCCAAATCCCAGAGAAATTAGTTATCCTCTATGTGCCTCACTTTCCTCAACTGTGAAATGGGGATAATATAAACACTATAAAAAAGATCAGGAATAAAATTTGTTTAAAAAATATCAAAGGTACTAATTATTTATTTAAACAAAAGAGAAAAATAGGGAAACTACTATATGTCAATATTATTTTATTCTGTTTAAAATAATTGACAATACAAAGTTGTTATACTACTGTGATGTATGAAATAATTAGTTGATGAATTTAGAAAAATATGGAAGAATTTGGACTTTTGAAGGAAGATGTTATCTATCTTCAGAGAAAGAAGACAAACAAGCATAGTAAGGTTTTATATAGATGAATATGAATCGTTATGCATATATGTGTGTATAATTATACAGATCTTTGTACATATATATATATAGATGTATTTCTATGTATATATATATATTTACATATATATATATATACATATACACACATACATGGAGGTGGGAATAAAGTAAAAAGTATACAGCAGAGAACAACAGAAAAGTTTCAAGAAAGGAAAGTAAAAATAGTCAGCTCTGAAGAAAATATATAGTATTTATTATATAGGCTTTTTTGAAATGGAAATTTATGGATTTATATTTTGACTCTTCTTTTGTTCTGCTGTGCACATGGTAATGCTCTTTTATTTCATATTTAAGTTTTAAATAAATGAATGTCTATAAAAATGAATAAGCAAAACTGGCATGCAAAAAGCTCTGTAAAATGAAAATAAATAATATCATTTACAAGACAGGGTCATGATGAGAATCAAATGATATATTTGTAAAAACTATAGTGCCCAACACATACTAGATACAATAGAAATATTTGTCCCTTCTCCCTTCCACTGTAACCTTTGTTTTGAGGGGATGCTAGCTCTTCTTGAGATTACCCAGCTTGCTTCCCCAATAGCCAACATCTAGAAAAACAACTACTGTGGAAAGGGCCAACTAACCCTACCACCACCATCACTTTGCACATCATCTTGCTAAGACAGTAACTCAGCCTCAAAAAGAATGAAGAAACACTGAATATGATGAGTGCAACAAACCATTCTTACCATCTCTTCTTATACTTCTATAGACACAGCCTATTTCTCTTTCTAAGAGCAGCCTTCCTAAAGATCATTGACCACAGAAGGGTTTGTATTTAATATCAACAGAAATAGTGAATCATTAGAACTTATTAATTAGGGGAGTGACTTGGTCAAACTTATTCTTTAGAAATATCATTTTGATAGATGTCTGAGGATGAATGGAGGGAAAGAGGTACTTGAAGAATAAAGAGGATTTAGGAAGCTATTGACTTCTTAGAAGGAAGTGGTGATGAGGACTTATATATAATGCAGTTTTCATGAAACTGGACAGAAGGTTTAAAGATCAAGAGATATTTTTGAGATAGAAACAAAATGATTTGACAGCTTGTTGAATTTATGGAATGCATGAAAATAAAGAGATGATGATGACAGGGTCCCCTGTGTAACTGGATAGATGATTTTTAATTTAAAAAAATAGGGAAGTTAATTAAAAATGGATTGGGGAAAACGTTTAATGAATTCTCCTTTATACATGTTGAGTTTGAGATTCCAGTGGAAAATCTAGTTGGAAATATGAAGTAGATGTTGATGTAGGATTGGAATTCAGAAGACTTTTGGATTCCTTTTGGATCTTCATGTCTGGGAATCATCTTTATATTGATGATAATTAAATACATGTGAGTTCATTAGATCAGAAACAGGAAGAGTAAGAGTCAGAGAAGTCATAAAACAGAGCATTGAGTTATGCCCAGAATTAGTGTATATGATAGGAATAATGATCCAGAAAAGAATAAAAAAGAGCAGTCAGACAGGTAGGAGAAGACTCAAGAGAGCAGTGCCATTTTTTTTTCTTAAATAAGAAAGCAAGAAAGCAAACTATCTAGGAAGAGACAGGGATCACCATGTCAAAGGCTTCAGGAAGGATAACATTTGAGGAAAAACCCTCTAATTCAGCAGTGAGACAGGAGATTTAAAAGTAAAAGATAGTATTATGTCAAACTCCTTAATAATGAACTCAATATTGGAAAGGTAAAAGAAGTGATACCAAAGCCAGGATAATGATATAGAGGATAATAAAAGGTGGAGTGACTGACTAATGGTTCCAATGAAGATAAAGAATATACTTAAGAGCACTGAGTCAAAGAAAAAGATTGTTTAATTGTTCAGTATATTTAGGTCATAAAAAAAAGAAAATGTTTAACAGAAAACAGCTTGTCCAAGGGGCAGCACAATATATAGAGATCTTTATTAAAACTTTAAAACATCAAAAAACTAATTACATGATACAAAGAAATTAGCATTATATATAAGAAATTTTTTATATATAAAAATTTAACATGTAATTAAATTCCCCTTATCTTTAGATATCTCTTTTTTCCCTTTTTCCTAAGGCAATGGGGATTAAGTGACTTGCCCAGGATCACACAGCTAAGAAGTGGTAAGTGTCTGAGACCAGATTTGAAATCAGGTACTCCTGAATTCAGGGCTGGTGCTCTATCCACCTAGCTGTCCCATCTTTAGGTATCTCGTCAAGTTCTATAACTTCCTCTATTTCTTCTTCCTCCTTCTTTGTCTACATTTTCTTCTTCTTCTTCTTCTTCTTCATATGAAATGGTAAGTGTTGGATTTATATTCACAGGCTAGTTGAGCAAAATCTCAGAAAATCTTTTTAACCTCATCAGTCTGCTACCTCTAGACTAGTTTAAGATACTGAAGAACAATTCTGTCAGTGGCTTTGTTCAGTAAAGCCTGTAATAATCGAGGTATTTGCTTACAAGGAAAACTAAACTTGAAGGTTATTAACATAGATCATCATTCCATAATTGATAAATCTATTAACTTATTCAATACCAATGATATTGTTTACACCTGATTTCCTTAGGCAGAACCAAAATTTCTCATCTGCAGTCACAAGTTTTATGAACCACTTTCTATCTCCAGCTCATTTCTCATCATTTCACACATGCCTACATTTTGGCATCTTTCTCTTGGCTCATAATTGTGTATTTTATCCTGCTGGATCAGAAAGGTAGATGTTAGCAGACCAAGGTTTTGCTTGGGATTTGTGAGTAGAACAACTGAAGACAGATTCACACAGAAAAGACAAGATGGCTGGCAGAGCATGCCCACACTTGTAGTCATATTCTGTTTGATTTAAAGTTTCCTTTTCAGGGCCTATGTAGTTTTTCACTCTTTTATTCTTGGTATACAGTGTGGTACTTTCCCCATAATGGTCCTCAACTTTATTTTATTATTTTGCTGTAAATCTATGTTTTATTTCATGATTTCAAGGAGTTTCAAGTGAGCAAACCCTCTCAAATAATCAATGAACAATGTTCCATGTTAATAACCTTGATGTTCAGGTATTTTTGTCAGCAAACATGTTGATTATTACAGTTTATGTTGTAACAAAGCTACTGACAGAAATCACATACCAAGATATCTGACTGATAAGCTATTCTGAAATAGTCTTATAGAATTTTGTGTGGCTATTGTAACATTAAGTGACTGGCCCAGAATGGGAGCCAATATGAATCAGATATGCAAATTGTTTTTTCTTTCTCTGAGGCTACCTCTAAATACATTTGACCACATTTCCTTTCATTGTTTGCTAAATTCACTTCATTTAATTAATTAATCCCCTAATATATCTCATAATTGAAGCCCTATGAATAAAAATCTGTACAGTGAATAAAAAAAGAAAAGTTATCTCTATCTCAGTCTCAGAGAAACTGGGATAATGGTACCTTCACATTCGCTTTACTTCAGGTTGATTTACCAATAAATCTGAACACTATCAACTGAAACTTTTCTTTCTAGGAGTCAAATAAATTGAATTATCCCCTCTCTGATTAGCCACTAAAGTCCTAACATTATCCAATGAATAATTTCCTAATAAATAGGACTTTATTTTTTTTTGTTAATTTTCTCTTCATATGTTCAGAATTGTGTTTAATAAATGTATATTGAATTGATTTTTCTTCCTGTCTTATCACTCCTCTCGAAAATATAACAAATATATCATGGGAAGTCACTGAACACTGGAAGTAACAAACTGTGCTTTGCTATATTTTCCTCCATTAATTTTTGTTGCTCATTCAAATTCAAAAAGGTACTTTTCCTTTTTACTTTCTTTTATTATTTTTTTGAGGGGAATGAGTCAATTGGAGTTAAATGACTTGCCCAGGATCACACAGCTAAGAAGTTCCTCCAAAAGAATGTTTGTTTATATTCAAGTAAATACCTCAAATTGTGTCCTGCAGAGACAGGGTAAGGTAAAATAGACTAAGAACTATTATTTCTCTTGGAAACCAGAGGCCTATGTCTTATGCCTATTTCTTGTACATTCACCCATCTTTCTTAGTATGCAGAAAAATTATTATAAGTTCTGCAACACTGTGGCTTATTTAAATTTAATAAAAAATGATTTTTCTCTGGTTAAGCTATGAATCAAATTTCAGACTAACTGCTATGAATTGTGGAGGATTTGTGTTGTTAGTTTTATTTTATTTTTTTGTTAAGTATGTAGTTTATATTTAATGCTGGAAGTTTAATTAGAAGGTAGAAATAAAAGATATCAATGGATTCAAGAGAAATCCCCTGTAAATACGGAGGACACAATCTGAAATCCTATCTTTGTATGAGCTTGAACATATGTCAAAAATGTTCAAAATCTCAATTTCCTTCTCTGTGTAACATTGAAGTCCTTTCACAACCTAATTACAATTTCTCTCTCTAACTATAGATTGTTGTTATTATAGTTGAGCCATTTTCGCTCATGTCTGGCTCTTTGTAACACCATTTTTTTTCTTTGCAAAATTTCAGGAGTGGTTTCTCATTTCCTTCTCCAGCTCATTTTTAAAGATGTGGAAACTGAGGCAGAATTAAGTGATTTGCCCAAAGCCACTGCACTAGAAAGTGTCTGAAGCTAGAATTGAACTCAGGAAGATGAGTGTTCCTGACTCCAGACCTACCTCACTGTGCACTATGGCACCACCTAGCTGTCCATAGTTATAAATTTTATTTATTTTATTGTCTATCAGAACTGATATCTTGCTATTCCTCACATGCAAAATTCCATCTTTTTTCTCCCTTTTTTTGCATAGGCTGTCAATCATTCCTGAAATGCATTTCTTCCTCACCACAACCTTACAATTCTTAAATTCCTTCATAGTAGAATTGAAATTCACCTGAAACATGAGGACTTGATTCTCCCAGTAACTCGCACCTTCCCCATAAACATCTACATGTTTTTTGTACAACAAAATATAAATTCTTTGATAAGAGAAACTCTTTAATGTGTCTTTATTTCACTAGTATCTAATACATGCTTAGAAAGTAATAAGTACTTAATGAATATTTGTTGACTGAATTATCTATAAAAAGGGATGAAAAACTGGACAACTCCCATTATCCCTTCTAATTTCAAATATATAATTCTGTGATGCTATTTTAAAGCATATTTTAGTGGCTTTTATATGGCCTGTATTTCAGCAGTTGCCATCAGAGTGGTAACTGGGAAGTTTAGCATCTGGAGAAAATTCAGATGAATTGGAAAGACTCTCACATACTGCATAGAAAATTGGCATGTTCCCCATAACTCTGGACCCTTCAACAGATTCCTGGCATCTATTGTGGTATGGGAGCCAGTTACATTGGCAATCTGAATCTAAGTAAGGTGACAGAGAAGGGAACAGGATGACAAGTGTACTGGGTAGCCCAGAAGAAATGGAGGATTGAAAAATGAAAAGAATCCTGCATTGCAAACAGATGTTGACACTTTGGGACAAAACTCTTGTAGTCCTGGCAATGATTGGGCCACAGAATCTTTGGAAAACTTCATAATCTGTGTTCAGTTAAAGGAGATCACCTTTACTCAGCATTTTGTGTTGAAGATGTTTAAGATCTGCCAAATATGCTAAGAGTTTCAAAGGTAACAGAAATATTAGCCATATGGCTTGGGGGTGTAATACTTATTTTTATTGTAATGGTGTCAGCAAAATACAGAAAGCTTTGCAAATTTACTTTTTAAAGAGCCATTAATATAAGATGTTATTCATTTACTTACTGATTTGAATCAAAATTTCAAAGAAATGCCTATAAGTTATCAAAAAAGTCTTACCATTACAAAATTAAAAATGAATACAAAAATAAACCAACTTGCATACCTCATTGCTTACCTGAGTGGCAGTACAACAAACCTTCTATTGAAAGTAAAGAAAACACATTAAAGAAAGGTAATGACAGTTAACAGCCAATATAGGATCTTCAGTTGCTTTTTTTTTAAACAAAGAAAAGTGCCCTTTCTCATTCTTATTTTAACTGTATACAAAAAAAAGAAAGAAATGCCAAGTTATGCTTTTGTTATTTTTACAGAAAGTTCATTGAATAGTACAGGTTGGAGGTCAGCTAAAGAAAATGTCCCAGCACTCTGTAGAAACAGTATTCTTTGCAAGGTCTCAGTTTCAAAATGCTTGCTCAAATTCCCTCAAGTGCCCAGAGATTCCTCCTAAGATTTTAGTTTGCTTCCGCATCATCACATATTCTAGGAAACATTGTGAAAAGAAAGTCATGATTAGCCTACTATTATTATTTTCTTTTTTTCTTTAGCCTGTTGGAACTGCTGTGCTACAGGATACCTAGCTTGCTTTGAAAGACTCATGGGCAACTCCAAAGACAGAGGTTAATATTTCAATAGGGGCAGAGGATCTAATCTAATCAAAAGCTAAAGATCCATTATGTAAACAAATGAGTTCCACTCCTCTTATTATTACAATGTCACCATGTTTCATGATTTTCTGAGGGCTCAGGTAGATTCAAGGCCTTGGAGATGAAGAGTCCTCAAGTTCACTATAAGTCGGAGATTATCTTGTGTGTCTCAGAAATTGCTCTGAGTTCTTTAAGAAAAAGATGGGGACAGTGCACAAGCTGACTATAGTGACTGGCAGAAATTCAAAGACAATGAAACTTCATAGTATTATCTCTTTGGAAAGATACCAAGATGTTCCAAAATATTTAAATCATAGGAGGAAATACTTAGGAGGAAAAAAAAAGAAAAAGTGTTTAAACTTCAAAACCATGGTTATAGAAATTTTGAGTTTAAACCTTGCTATGTGTACTTTTTCTACAAAACAGACCATCCAAATTCTAGTTTTAAGACAATTGATTATGTAACTTCTTTAGAAAACACATACACATAGATAACTCCATATAATATTAATATAATTTATTTAAGCATGGTATAGTGGCAAGAATGCTCAATCTGGTATCAAGAGAACTGGGTTCAAATCTCGGCTCTATTATTTATTAGCATTATGATTTTAGACAAATCATTTTACTTTTCAATTTCCATTTCTTCATCTATAAAATGAGGCGATTGAACTAGATTACAGTTTAGTTTCTTTACAGTTATTTTTATGCTAACTTTTCTTTTTTTCCCTTATAATGGTATTTTGTTTTTTTTTTCAATTTCATATAGGCAGCTTTCAACATTCACTTTTATAAGATTTTGAGTTCTATTTTTTCTCCTTCTGTCCTGTCCACCCCCCTCACACCCAATGAGATGGCAAACAAGATTAGACATGGACAGTCATATTAAACGTATTACTCATGTTGTGAAAGAATAATAAAAGGGGAAAACTATGATAAAGAAAAAGAAAAATGAAAATGATGCTTCAGTCTTCACTATAAAGAATCCATACTTCTAAATCTAGATGTGGATAGTATTTTCCATCACGGATCTTTTAAATTATCTTGGATCACTGTATTCCTGAGAGGAGTTAAGTCTATCAAAATTGATCACCACAAAATGTTGCTGTTACTGTGTATGAAATTCTTCTGATTCTAATCACTTCACTCAACATCATTTCATAGAAGTCTTTTCCAGCTTCTGAAATTCACTTGCTTATCATTCCTTATAAAACAATAGTATCCAATGACATTCATATACTATAACTTATTCAGCCATCAATCAACTGATGAGCTTCTCCTCAGTTTTCAATACTACATCATCATCAAAAGGGCTGCTATATGTGCATGTGGCTCCTTTTTCCTTTTTGTAATATCTTTGGGGAAGTGGTATTGCTTGGTGAACAGGTATGCACAGTGTTGTAGCACATTAGGCAGAGTTTCAAATTGCTCTCCAGATTGTTTGTGTCATTTTACAACATCATCAACAATGAATTAGCATTTCAATTTTCCATCTTCTCCAACATTTATCATTTGCCTCTTTATCATATTAGCTGAGGTGAAAGGTGAGAGGTATGAGGTGGTACTTTGGAATGTTTTAGTTTTCATTTCTCTAATCAATAGTGAATTATAGCATTTTCTATGCTATTGATACCTTTAATTTCTGAAAACTTTCTGTTTATACCCTTTGGCCATTCATCATTTGGGGAATGGCTTGTATTCTTATAAATTTGACTCAATTCTCTATATGTTTTATTTCAAATAATATTTTGCCCAGTTACCTGTCAAGATTTTTAGCATTCATTTTAATAAGATTTTGAGAATTTTTCTTCCTTTTTTCCTCCTTCCCTTCTCTCCTTTCTTCCAGAGATAGTAGCAAGTTTGATATAATTTACATATGTGCAATCATGTTAAACATATTTCTGTATCAGATTCTGAAAGCAGAAACAGCTCAAAGATGAAAAAAAAACATGAGACAGAATACAGTAAGTAAAAAATAATTTTCATTCAAAGTCCATTGGTTCTTTATCTAGCTAGTTACAGATAGCATTTTCCTTTCTGAGTCCTTTGTACTTGTCTTTGGTCACTGTATTGCTAAGAAGAGTTGTTGCTGATACTATATACAATGTTTTCCTGGTTCTGTTCATTTCATTTTGCATCAGTTTCTACTTTCCAGGTTTTTCTAAAATATGGCTGCTCTTCATTTCTTAATGTTCAATAGTGTACCATTGCATTCATATACCACAGTTTGCTCAGCCATTCCTCTATGATGAGCATCCTGTCAATTTCTAATATTTTGCCACTATGAAATGGGATGTTCTAAATATTTTTGCACATATAGATCCCTTTTCCTTTTCTTATAATCTCTTTGGGATACAGACTTATTAGTGGTATTGTTGGGTTGAAAGGTAAGCTCAATTTTATAGATCTTGGGGAGTTATTCTAAAGTGCTCTCAAGAATGGTTGGATCAGTTTACAATTCCACCAACAGTAAATTAGTGTCCCAGTTTTCCCAGATGCTCTCCAACATTTATCACTTTCCTTTTTTGTCACAATTGATAGATATGATATAGTATCTCAGTTATTTGATTTTGCTTTTCTCTAATCAAAAGTTACTTAGAGCACATCTTCATATGACTGTAAATAGCTTTTATTTCTTCATCTGGTCATTTTTGTGCAAGTGTGATATAACACAGAGAAAAAGATATATTCCCTTCTATGCCCATTGAATTTTCTCCAGAGATATATCATATCTAACTTTCTAAAATTCTACTCACCTTCTGAAGCTTTTTATTATATATATATATATATATATATATATATATATATATAT
>JAJPUD010003504.1:87002-123065 GCA_023553655.1 Myrmecobius fasciatus
ATATATATATATATATATATATATATATATATATATATATTGTCCCTCCCTTCTATCAGGCCTCCCTTTTCTTTCACCTTATCCCTCCTCCTTACTTATAGAGTAAAATAAATTTTAATACCCAACTCAGTGTTTATGTTATTCCTTATTTGAGCCAAATTCAATGATAGAAAGGTTCAAACAATGCTCCCCGAACCCTCCCTTATTTTTCTCTATTGTAATAGGTTTCTTTGGGCCTCTTTGTATGATATGATTTTCCCTATTCTGACTCTCTGCTTCTTCATCTTCCAGTTCGTTACTTTTTTCAGTCACTTTTTAAAATATCCTCAATCACAGTCAACTTATCCCAGATCCTCTCTCTACATATACCCCTTCTAAATGCTCTAATAAAATTATGGTCCTTAAGAGTTAAAAGTGTTTTCTTTGCATATAGTGATGCAAACAGTTCAACCTTATTAAATAACATTGTTTTTTTTTATTTCTTTACCTTTTTAATGTTTCTCTTGAGTCTTACTTTAAACGATCAGATTTTCTGTTCAAAGTTGAATATCTTCTATTTCACTGAATATCCATCTTTTTGCCTGAAAGATTATGCTGAATTTTTCTAGGTAGTTGATTCTTGGTTATAATCTAAGTTGTTCTTTTTTTTTTATCCTCCAGAATTTCCTATATTAAACCCTCTGCTCCTTTAGTCTAGAATCTGACAAGTTCTATGTAATACTGACTATGGCTCCTTGACTTTTGATTTTTTTTTCTTTCTGGCTGCTTACAGTATTTTCTCCCTGACCAAATAATTCAGGAATTTGGATATTCATTTGCAATCTCAGGAGGTGATTGGTGGACTCTTCCAATCCCTACTTCACTCTATGGTTCTAGTTTAAATCAGGGCAGTTTTCCTTGATAATTTCTTGAAAAATGCTGTTCAGTATCTTTTTTTGATCATGTCTTTCAGGTAGTCCCAAAACTTTTAAATTATCATTCCTGGATCTATTTTCCATGTCAGTTTTTTTTTATTCTAATGGGGTGTTTTATATTTTCTTGTACTTTTTCATCCTTTTGATTTTGCTTAATTGATTCATGATATCTCATAGTCATTAACTTTCACTTGCCCAAATCTAATTTTTAAGGAATTATTTTCTTCAGTTAGGTTTTATACCTTCTTTACCTTTTGGTCAATACTAGTTTCACCTTCCCTGCTATGGAGTTACTCTTTTCAGTGTATTTTTCTTCCATTTGGCCATTTTTTTAAGGAATTATTTTCTTCAGTCTTTGGTATTCCATTCCCCACCCTTCCTCAAGTGATTGGTTCTCCATTGCACACTTTTCATTTCTTTTCTTAATTTTTCTTCTACTCTCTAATTAGATTTTTAAAATCCTTTAAGAACTTTTACAAGTAGTCCTTTGAGCTTGCAACCAATTATAATTAATGTTTCTCTTTGACATTTCACCTGTAAGTATTTTGACATAATTTCATTTTCTGAATTTCTGTTTTGATCTTATCTGTTGTCATAGTAGGTTTCTATGGTCAGGGATCTTTTTTGTTTCTTGCTAATTTTTTAGTCTATTCATGACTTTTAAAGTTGAATTCTGTCTCTGGGATATAAGAGACACTGTCCCAAGCTTCTTGTGCTGGGGGGATCAGAGGCCTGGTCATTGACTTTAAGCTGTGGGGGTCTCAGACGCCGAAGGTTTCCTTACTGCTCTGGGGTGGCTGACCTAGTCACACTTGTGCTAGGGTTCCAGGGCTGTCAATTTGCCTTCTGCACTGAGGATAGAGGCTGTCTGCTGTGCCTGCTGAGACAGAATTGAGGTGCTGCAGGGGTTGATTGGGCTATGGCTAAGAATCTTCTGCTGGCTTGTCTGGACAAAGCTACTCTGGGATATGATCCCCTTTTACTTAAATGAAACAGAACTTCCCCAAAGTCCTTCTAAATTATTTTAAGGTGAAAAAATTGTTTCACTCAATCTTTTTGTGGGTTTGGTCACTCCAGAATCCTTTTAGAGGCTTGATTTAATATTGTTTCCAAGGGAAATTGGGGAGAGCTCAGACAACCTCCTAACTTTTCTCTGACATCTTGGCTCCACCTCCTCCTTCCAGTTCTAAATTCATGATTTTGTGACCTAAAATAACCAACTCCTTGGGATTATTCCACTAGGCCAATAAATCACACCAGTCTTCATGACACTATTCTTTAGTGGTTTAGGCTAATGATTGCATATTTTTCTGGGATTCTGTGAGATGACATTTCATTAAAGAAACACTGGATAAAGATTATAAAATTGTAGTAGAAATTATTCAACTTAATTTATCAATAAGCAAGTTTGACATTTGCTTTGCCAAAATGGCATAGTGTCCTTTAGGGATTTGTATGAAGATAGGAAAATGTATGCAAAATCTTTTTCCCCATTCCCCCATTTTTTGACATGATAACACGTGATAACAATCCCCTACACATACAATGAGAAAGGAAGAAAAGTCTTATTTTTTTTCTAACTTCTCATAATTAGGATGATTAAATTTAATTATTACTCTGTAAACTACATGTTCCAAGAAAATCTCTAAGGCCATAAGTTGTGAAATAATTGGCAGTCTTCATTAGCATAGGAATTGTTTTCACAAGGAATTCCCTATACAACTGAAAGCATAGTTACAGTAGTACATGTGTACATATGCATACATGTTCATATATATAAGCCAAGCTACATTTATACATGGATACAAGTATCCATATGTATATTTATAAATGTAGAAATATTCCCATATAACATGCTTATAATACATATTAATATATACATATATATGATTTATTATTAACACATGAAATATGTTTCTTCTGTGATCACTGTTGCAATTCATCTTTAATATATCATTAATGATGCAATATAACTTTGAAACACTTACTCCATTGCCATTTTATGGCATAGAAATGACCATAAGTAAAGAAGATTATGGCAGCAGAAAATCAGCTAAAGCAAGTTTCTTCATTGCTAAAAAGGCATCAAGAAATTTTTCAGCAGCAGAATGAGTCTAAATTCTGAGAACCAAACTAATAAAACATGGAGAAGTTTATACCTCGATAATAAATTCTTTGGCATGACAATCTAAAAAAAATGAAACACACACACACACATACACACAATGAGTCTGTTGCCCTTATTAGTCAGTTTGCATTTAATTTGAATACTTCAATACAAAGGTGGTGAGGATGAAGAGAGAAGTATTGAAAAATATGGTTCTATAATAGATGAAAAGATACTAAATAAAAACTTCTAAATATCTTGATACAATATGGATAGAGTGCAAAAGTTAGAGTCAGGAAGATCTGAGCACACATTCTTAATAGCAATGTGATCCTGAATAAATGACTTAACTTTCCTTAGTTTCCTTGTCTATAAAATGAGCATGCAAATAGCATGTATCTTATAAGGTTATTATGAAATCAAATGAGATGCATCAAACACTTTGAAAATCTTAAAGGTTTATACAAATATTAGTCATTTTTTTTTGGATTTTTTTTCTGTTGTTAGATTGTACATGCCTATATATCATAAATATATTCTTCAAAAAAAGAAGCATAAAACATTGCATATTATGAGCACTGAATTCATTTTCAAATGAAATTAGTTTTGTTTCAATAGAGAAATGCCTCATTATGAATATGAGAACAATTCCTGAAACAATGGTGTGCAACACGATCACTGATTTGCTAAAAACAAAGATCAAAATTATCATAAAACTATAGGAGATTTAAAATAGAGGAAAAATATGATGAGGAATTGGACAATTTCATCATGACAGATAAAATATTAATGAAAATTCATCAAAGATAGAAGAAACCTTAAAAAGTGTCTTACTTAGCTAACATTTGACTTCCTTACTATTTGCAAAGATATGGTAACCAAATATAACACTATTTTAGTCAATTAACCAATAAATATTTATCATTGAGTCAGTCAGTCAATACTTATTTATGAAGTGCTACTATGTAGCAAGGAATTATTTCTAAATCTTATTGAACAGAAATGTTAAACATGCTACCAAACTAATTGTTTTTAAATTAGGAAATATTTAACAAAATAAATTAAAAAATAAAATGGGACATAAATAATGTTAATAGGCCATCTTCTAAATTAATGTACAGCCCATGAGTTTCTTATGTATGGTTTAGTTCCTCCTATTTCTATTTGAATTTCACTCCACTGTTAAATAAAAAATGACAATGGAAAATGGAAATTATTTCTTCAGTATTTCTTCAAAACAGATTGGTGAAGGATTATAGTTGTTTGACAAAAGTTTGTAACAACTAATTAAGCAAAATTATCCTAAGGATCGGAAAGAAACAAAAAGGGGGAAGAGCCAGGAGGATAAAAATGTAAGCATCAAGCTTTTAGGAAAAAAGAACACCTTTTTTTTTTTTTTTTTTATCATGGATAATAGACCTCCAATACTTGGACTTTTAATGTTGAAATCTTGGAAATACTTGCATATTAAGAAGAAATAAAGAGAAAAAAAAGTAGAGAAAAGAAGATAGATTAGAACAAGTGTACATAGGGAAGATTCATACTGCAGGAGACACAATTTTGACATAAGTGAGAAATTTCAACAAGTTTCTAAAGGAAAGGAAGGTAAGAAAGGTATGGGAAAACATCTCAAACATCACTAATGCCAAACATAGTTATTAATTGAATATTAATATTAATAGCTACCAACATCTTTTTCTACTTTGATGCTGTTATAAATTCTATGAGAATAATCTACATACATATTAAGGGTATACTTGATGTTTTTAATAGTAGAGAGCTAGCAGGCTTTTTCAAGTGTTAGTACTACCTCTTTGCAATCTCTTTCACAAAGAGGCAGTTAGAGGGTAGAATACTTACAACTAGAGATCTGGGCCTGAGGTCAATAATATCTGAGGTGAAATACGCACTCAGACACTTAATAATTTTTTGATCCTGGGCAAGCCACTTAATTTCTGCTTGTCTCAGTTTCCTGAATCCTCTCAGGGTTATTGTGAATATGAAATGAATTAATAATTAAAAAGCACTAAGCATAGTGTTTGAATATAACAAACACTTAATAAATGCTTGTTTCCATCCTTATTTTCATATAATCATCTTAAAGATGATAAGAATACAAGATCATGTCTATTCTTTGATGATTATAAAATATATATTTAATCTGGTAGAATAAAACACTTTCAAAAGACTTTCTTCCGTTCTATCAATACATGAGAATTATTCAATATTCATTGGAAGATAGAATATAGATAGACTTGCTTAATGAAGTTCTGTTCTTTCATACTGATTGAGATCAAATAGGGGCAAAAGGGTGTTCAAAAGATTGGAGATGTTGCTGTATAGAGATATATTTGAAGAGGGATTATAGATAGGTCCAGCCAATACATATTTATTACACATTCACTAGGCTATAGATAATATAGCTCTTCAGAGATCTTTCTGTTTATAGACGACAGCATACTGTTGACATCAGGTCCTAGAAACTGCAGAGACTTTGGAAGAGAATTGTAACTACTCTAGAGAGTTTGGTTTAACAATGCAGGTAGAAAACAAAGCAAAACCAAAAGTGGATGAAGAATATATCCCCCCCCCCATCGTGACAAATTATATAAATACTCTCTTTTAAAAATATTAAGCTTTAACATTATAAAATTTAATCAGTATATATGTACACTTATATATGATTATAGGAAAATATATTGATAAAATATGTCTATACATGTACAATTACATGTATATAAATTATACATATGTGGATACAAATGTGTATATGTGAATTGTGCATATGTACAAATGTGTGCACATATATAAATATATACAACTATTTTATGTATGTGACAAATGTATGTGACAATAAATTAAGACTAGTTGGTTAAATAACCTTCAGCTAATTACAAAGTTCTTTTAATAAGTCCAAACTTCTCAAAGAAATAAAAGCCTATGTTTTCAATATCAATATTCTGAAAATTTTGAAATATTCTGTGGAATAAGGGGGTACCTTTTTGGGAAATGACTAAATAAATTACAATATATACATTAAGGGAATATTATTATGTCATAAAAAAGATGAAATGAACAATTTCAGAGAGAACTAGCAAAGGATTACTTTACAGACATTGAAAAAATAATAATGAAATTCATCTAGAGGAACAAAAGGTCAGGAATCTCAAAGGGAAAAAAATAAGAAGGAGAATTAATGGCACCAGATCTCAAATTATACAATAAAACAGTAATCATCAAAATGAGTTGGCACTGGAACACACTAAATATCCAACATACAAAAGCAAATAAAACTCATAACCTATCATTTGACATACTAAAAGATTTGAAATTAATGGAGTAACAAATTAATAATCAACAAAAACTACTGGGAAAATAGAAAGTAATGTTGTAACAACTATGCATAAGTGTACATCTCATATTGGATGCATGATAGGTATTAATGGTTGCATTACAAAAATGTTTCGAGCCAAACAGAAGATCACAAGATATAAAATTGATAATTTTGATCACACACAAACACAAAAAATGCCAAAAGGAAATACAACAAAAACTAACAAGTGAAAAGGTAACTGGGGGAAACAAACAACTTTGCAACAAGCTTCTGCCTGAAATCTATAATAATAGCTATTCCCCAATGGTCAAATAATATACTCAGAAAATTTTCTAAGGAAGAAATCCAAGCTATCAATAACCATGTGAAAAATGTTCCATTGCAATAATTAGAGAAATGCAAGTTGAAACAACTCTACCATCCCACCTCACATCCATAAGATTGGCATAACTGATAAAAAAAGAAAATGAAACATATAGGAGGACTGTAAAGAAGCAAAGATAGTAATATAATCATGATAGAAATCTGAATTTTTTTACTCCTTTTAGAAAGTCCCAGAAAAGTACCAAACTGTGCAAAACTTTTGACCAAACTATCATAACTACGCCTATGTCAACATAGATATCAAATGAGGGGAAAAAAAAAAACATACATACCATATGTTAATAATAATTCTTTTGCAGATGGAAAGAACTAGAAAATAGAAACGCATTTATTATTTATGCAAAGATTGAACAAATTATCAGATTCTTATTACTTTTTCATAACGAATATGGAAATGGTTTCAGAAAATATTGGAAAGACATGCATGACCTGATCCAGAGTAAAGTGAGCTCAAACATTAGAACAATTTATACAATAACAATATAATGAAAGAAAATTTTTTAAAAGCCATAAGAACTTTGATTAATGTAACTACCAATCAGGATAAAGGACCAATGATAAAGTACTCTATAAATCTTGTAACAGAGATGTGATGGACAGAGTAGAGAACATATATATATATATGCATGAATACAGGCAATATAAACATTTGTGTTATTTCAGCATGTACATTTATTCAAAGGAGTGTATGGGAGAAAGAAAGATGAAAAACATTTTGTCAATTGGAAAAACAAAATTTAATTTATAAAAATTATTTATATACACATATATATCACAATCTGTACATATGTATATATCTAGATATTTATGATAAATACATTAATCCATCGCATGTTTTAACCATTATTATCTCATCTCCACCCAGAATTTTTTTAAAAATTGCTTTTCTCTAGTTAAAAATAAAGATCATGTTAACATTCCTTTTAAAAAATTGACTTCCAATTTTTCTTTCATCCTCTTTTTCCCACCACCTCCCTGAGATGGTAAACAATTTGATATATTTAGATATGCTTAATCATGCAAAACACATAATATATTAATCTTGTTTGAAAGATCTAAAGGGGAGAGAACATGAAAAAAGCATGTAAAGTGACAAATAGTATGATTTGATCTGCATTTAGATTTCATCAGTTCTTTCTCCAGAGATGTACAGAATTTTCATTATGAATCCTTTGGAATTGTCTTGGAGTACTGTGTTATTGAGAATAGCTGTCATTCATAGCTGATCATCCTGAAATATTGCTCTTACTATGTACAATATTCTTCTGATTCTGCTCACTTCACTTTGCATTAGATAATATGTCTTTCTAGATTTTTTTTGAAACCTGTAAAAGTTTTTTATCCACCTCCTTGTCATTTCTTATAAGATTATAATTTTTCATTAGAATCATATACCATAACTTGTTCAGTCATTGCTCAATTGATGCTAGCATCCCCTCAATTTCTAATATTTTTCTACTACAGAAGGGGAGTCTATTAATATTTTTGTATAAGCCAGGACTTTTCTTCTTCCTTTTTAAAAAATCTCTTTGGGATACAGACCTAGTAGTGATATTATTTGGTAAAAGGGTATGCATAGTTTTATAGCCTTTTGGAGACAGTTCCAGTGTTCTCCAGAATGATTGGATTGGTTCACAACTCCACCAACAAGGCATTAGTGTCTCAAATATCCCACATGTTCTTCAATATTTATCATTTTCTTTTTCTGACCTCTTCCCTACCTGACAGGTTTGAGGTGGTACCTCAGAATTATTTTGATTTGTACTTGTCTAATCAATAGTGATTTAAAGCATTTTGTTTAAAGTTTTGATTTCTTCATGAGAAAACTGTTCATATCATTTGACTATTATCAGTTGGGGAATGTCATGTATTCTTATAAATTTGATTCATTTCTTTCCTTGAGAAGTGAGAATTTTTTAAGAGAAATTTTTTATTCTGCTATTTGCTTCTGTTTTATGGAAGATTTAATATCATTCACATTAACAGTTATGATTGCCAGGTCTGTATTTCCTTTCATCACATTTTCTTCCCTGAATATACTTATGTTTTCTCTTTTCACTCTGTCCTTGATCTTCTGTTTTTTCACCCACCCCACCCATTGCTTTATCTCCTATCATCCCTCCCCTCTTCTCTTAGTAGTGTTTTTTAATTCACTTCACCCACTCACTACCTTATCTTCTATAACCCTTCCCTGCCTTCTCTTACCTTTTTTTTTTTCTAAGTGTGTCTGCCCTCTCTTCTATCCTGTGTCTTTCCTCCTGCTTCTTTATAGTATTAGATGAATTTCTATACCCAACTGAATAATTAATTTATTCCCTTTTAAAAGCCAAAACTGGCTTCAGACAATGTTCATCCCCATACCTTTTTCCCCCTGGATTATAATAGGTCTTTTGTATCTCTTCCTATAAACTAATTTTCCCATTATACCTCCCCTTTCCTCTTTTTCCACTACAGACCTTTTTCTATCCCTTAATGTCCTTTTCTTTGATGCCATTACATCAGAATCCATGCACAAGCACACTTTCAGTCCATGTGATGCCCTCATTTGTCTTTGCCAGTGACAGATACAGTTCTCAAAAGTTATAGTTATTTTTTTTCCCATCTAGGGACGTAAGCAGTTTGAGCTTTAATATATATATATATATATATATATATATATATATATATATATATATATATATATATATATTTTGCCTGTTTATCTTTCTATGGTTCTCTAGATTCCTGTGTTATAGTTAAAATTTTTTGTTTAGTTCTTTTTTTTTTCAATAGAAATGATTGAAAGTCTCTTACTTCATTGAAGCTCCATCTCCTCCCCTGAGAGATGATGAATCTTGATGGGTAGTTAATTCTTGGTTGCAACCCCCGATTTTTTGCTTTCCAGAATATTCCAGGCCCTCCAATTCTTTATTGTAGAAGCTGCCAGATCCTATGTAATCCAAGAAATTTTCAATAAAAATCATTTTCCATCGGTCTGCTTAACTTCTAATCTTGCATTGGTTTTGTTTGTGCAAAAAAAATAGTTTGATGTAAGCAAAATTTTCTGTTTTACATATAGCAACATTTTTTATCTCTTCTTTGGTCATTCTAACAGGTATACTAGCTCTTGCTCTCCTCTTTTGTTTGTGGCATCATACTTTATATTTTTAAAATTATGTGCCATTTTGATCTTATCTTTGTATACAATGCAAAATGTTGATTTAATTCAGTTTCTGCCATACTGTTTTCCAATTTTCCCCTGAAGTTTTTGTCTGTTTGTTTGTTTATTTGTTTTTGTTTTGTTTTGTTTTGTTTTGTTTGTTTTTTGTCAAATAGTGAATTCTTATCCCAAAAGCTGGGATTTTTAGGTTTATCAAACACTAGGATATTAAGGTCAACCAATGCTATTTTTTTAGCCAGTATCAAATAGGCTTGATGATTACACTTTATAATGTGGTTTGAAATCTCATATGACTAGACCAACTACCTTCATATTTTTTATTAATTCCTTTCTTATACTTGATATGGAATTCTCACTGATTTAGATACATGCTGCTTTTCATTTAAGTAAATATCAATTCTTGTTTATTCATGTTTTTATTGTTATTTTTATAAAGTAATTTGGATTAAGTAAATTGCACAGAGTCACACAATAGGGAAATATTAGGTGTTTGAGGCCAGTTTTGAACTCAGGGACAGTGTTTTCTGCATTAGTGCACTATCTAGCCACCTCTCATTAATGTTTTTAATAGTAATGAATGCAGTATTTTGTCAAAAGGTTTTCTGTATCTATTGAGATAATTACTGTTAGCTTTTTTATTGATGTGCTCAATTATGCTGGAAGTTTTTCTAATATTGAACCAGTTCTGAATTCCTGATGTAAATCCTACCTGGTCATAGTGTATGATCCTGGTAATATAATGTTTTAATATCCTTGCTAATATTTAAACTTTTTACATCGACATTATTAGGAAAATTTATATATAGTTTTCTTTATCTGTTTTTACTCTTGGTTCACCTAATATATTTGTGTTAAAAGGAATTTGGTAGGTCTCGCCTATTTTCCCTAATATATACATATTGTGTTATTTCAGCATGCACATTTATTCAAAGGAGTGTATGGGAGAAAGATGAAAAATATTTTGTCAATTGGAAAAACAAAATTTAATTTATAAAAATTATTTATATATACACATATATCATATATATATATGTTGTAATTAATTGTTCCTTAAATATTTGATAGAATTCACTTGTGAATCCTTTTTTTGCCCATTTTGTTTTCCCCCCTTAAGGAGTTCATTTATGACTTAAATAAGAATTCTATTTCTTCTTTCGTTAATTTGTGTAATTTATATAACCCATTTCACTTAGATTATCAGATGTATTGACATATAATTGGACAAAACAGCTCCAAATTATTGTTTCAATCTTTTCTTCATTCGTAGTAAAGTCCATCCTTTTTATTTTTAATACTGATAATTTGTTTTTTCTTCTTTTTTAAATCAAATTAGCAAATGGTTTATTTATATTGCTTCTGTTGTTCTCTTTCATAAAAACTGTCCCTAGTTTTGTTTATTACTTCAATAGTTTTCTTACTTTTAGTTTTATTCTCTCCTTTGATTTTAAAGATTTCCTACTTGATGTTAAATTGAGGGTTTTTAATTTGTCCTTTTTTATTTTTTAAATTACATATCCAATTCACTGATCTGATGTTTCTCTATTATGTTAATGTAAGTATTTAGGGATAAAATCCCCTCCCTAAATATTACTTTGGCTATATCCCATAAGTTTGTTATATTGTCTTATCATCCTCATTCTCTGTAATAAAATTGCTGATCATTTCTATGAATTGTTGTTTGACCCACTTATTCTTTAGGATTACATTATTTAGTTCCCAATAAAATTTTAATTTATCTTTCTGTAATTATTACTACATGTAATTTTTATTGTATCATATTTAATATTTCTGTCTTTCTGCATTTGATTGTAAGTTTTTTATGCCATAATTCATGGTCTATGTTTCTGTACATATCAGGTATCACTGAGAAAAAAAATATATGTATATATCCTATTCAAATTTCTCCAGAGGTTTATCATATCTAACCTTTCCATAATTATATTCACCTCCTTAACCTTTTTCTTCTTTATTCTGTCTCTAAATTTATTTAGTTCTGACTGGGGAAAGCTGAGGTCCCCCACTTGTACAGTTTTACTATTTCTTCCTCTAATTCATTTAACCTCTCTTTTAAAAATATAAATGCTATGCTATTTGGTACATATATATATTGTATATTTATATTATTTCATTGTCTTTGGCATCTTTTGTTAAGATGGTCTCCTTTCTAATATCTTTGAATGAAATCTGTGCCTAGCTCTTAATCTAAGTGTATTATCCTAATATATGTTCTGAGTGATTCTCTTTTAGTGGCAGAAACTTGCTTAATATAGAACTGCCATAAAACTAAGTATCTTTTATCCTCATCTCAGTCACCTGGTAAAATGGATTACAAATTTTGTCTTCTTTCCAGGATTCTAGGGTAATAATAACTTCCCAAATTTCTGGAAATTGATGAGCTGGATTCTATCTTTATGATATTTCATGGCAATGCCTAACTGATTTACTAGTAGTTACTGGGAGATAATATAAAAATTCATGATTAATAATAGGAGAGAATGGGAAAATGAAGAAAGGCTTAAAATAAATTCATTTGGGTAGAGTCTTAAAATCATCATTTTAAAAACCATTTTGTAATTTAACAATAAAAACATTTGATGATACCTTATTGTCATTAAAATATATATGTTTTAGGGATTAATTCTTTTTTTAATTGTATTTTATTTTTTTCAAACATATGCAAAGATAGCATTCAACATTCACTTTTGTAAAATCTTGTGTTCCATAATTCTTCTCCTTCCCTTCCTTAACTCCTCCCCAAGACAGCAAGCAATCTGATATAAATTAAATGTGCAATTCTTATAAACATAGAGACTTATTTCTAAAGGGACTATAAGATAAAGCTCGTTATTACATCACTTTATTTCATAGTGTATAGTGTATCAATGATACACTATATATATACATATACATATATACAAAACAATATATAAGGATTTTGACATATTAGTTGTGTATATTTAAAATAATAATATTTACTTAAGACTAGAATTACTCTGAGAATTGTTATACAATGGAATTTTTCATCAGTTCACTTAAGACAACTTTAATAAATTTGATTTTAAGGAGGTCCCTCTGCTCTTTAGTATAAGTTTGAATTTGTTATCCTATTTTTTGATTAAATCACACTGTAATATGTGTCTATGGGTTTTATTTTGTTTCTATATTCTCCTGACATCCCATTTATGGTCTTTATGATATTACATCATATATTGAATATTTTCTAAACTTATAATGAACCAATCCTTCTAGGATTCAGAAATGCAGACACAAAGAGAGTGGGAGAAAAAGAATTCTATTTTCAGAGTTAACCAATAAAAAAAATAATCCATTAAATTCAGAAGAAATATAGATTGAGTCCTGAATGAAGAGTTAAAAGTTCTACCTACTACATATAAAAGCATGATGGTAGACCTAATGTATTGAAATAGTTCTTTTATCAAGTACTATATTATTGTCAACCACCAATATCAGCAAGAAGTGTTATTCTATTTTTAAGCAACTTAGATGAAATATGAAAAAAGGGGAAGGAAAGAAAATTAGAAAAAAAATGCTTTTAAAATGCATTTTGTATGCCACAGTGTTTGTTTACTTTTAAAGAAAGTTATATATAACAAAACATCTGATATATCACCCTCTAAACCAACTGGAAAATAGTCTCTTTGGCTGATTCCATATTGTCCCAAAGGATGGCTGACAGGGGAGTTATGTTCTTTGTCTGCCAATGTGGGAACTTAGTCTATGACCTTTGTTAGTGCAGAACTCACTCCTGTTGAGTTTAATTGGACTTTCACATAGGTGACTGGATTGAATCCTAAGAGAACACATGTCCAAGGGAAATGAAAACACTCCAGGAAAGAACCCAAATCCACATAAAGTAAAAATGATGGTCCCTGAAGGAAAATAGAGAGGGGCATTGGAAAGAGGTAAAAAAAAAAAAAAAGGAAGGGGGGAAGAGAAATCACAAGTGGGATTTAGGGTTCTTGTGGCATATCAAATTATGTTAGCTTTACTTTCGCTCAGGGTTGAAGTTAGCTGCCAGAAATGAATTTACTTTACTTTTCTTTTTTTTCTTTTTTTTTTCCAAAATAGCATTAAATTTATTTCAACAGGCTGTTGGAGCCATTCAGTTTTGTTATGAACTGATGAAAATCCATCATCAGCCAATGACAGACCCAGCACTTCCCTCATTCCAATTTAAGGCCTGAGTACAAGCAGCTGCAGTAATCCTGTTAAAAGTGTGCCACGTCAATGGCAAGTCTTTCTCTATTAAGGTTAAAACTTGGCCCTGCTTCTTCCAGTACACTAGGAAAGCTCAACTCTCTTATCACTTTTCTCAAGGGACAGATTTTCTATCAGAGAGATGCATTACTGTCCCTCTAGCCAAAATCACTTGAGCTATGATCTCATCTGTCTCCATGAGCTAATCAGGATCTGACTTGAGTCATAGATGGGAAATATCAAAGTATTCACAGGTGACATTGCTGTTTTCTAGGATTAGAATATGTGTTTTAATTGTACTGATTAGGGATCTGTACTGAAGGGAATAAAAGCCCAGAACTGAAAGAACTGATTTAGTATTCAATGTGTGTTTATATACACAAAGTGTTATGATAGTTAAGATTTATTGTATGAATTAGACATGTCACTTTACTCTGAGCCTTTTTTTTTCACTTGTAAAATGGAATAAAAATAGCCCTTACCTCCACAATTAGTGGGAGAACCAAAGAAATGAATGACTAAGCAAATGAATGAATGAAAAATCATTTATTAAGTATTTAGTATGTGCTATGATATTGTATGCTGAGTTGAACAAGTACAATTTCTTTTTTTTTTTTTTTTTTTTTTTTTTTTTTTTTTTTCTGCAGAGGCAATTGGGGTTAAGTGACTGTTCCAGAGCCACACAGCTAGGAAGTATTGTGTCTGAGATCAGATTTGAACTCAGGTACTCCTGACTTCAGGGCTGGTTCTCTATCCACTGTGCCACCTAGCTGCCATGAACAAGTACAATTTTGAAGTTAAAATAATCCCTACCCTCAAGGGGATTACGGTCTAATAAAGATTTAAATAATATTAAATCACATAATAAAGAATTTTGAGGAAGTAGTTGGAAAGTGCAAGATAAATGCAGCTGTTACCACAACCTAGCATTGTCCTCTAAGGTCACATCCAGAAGGGATACATGAGTTCAGTGAGATAGGGTTGTTGTTGTTTTTTTTTTTTTCAGTTGTACCACACCCATGCTTATTTGTCCTGTGTGACTCCTCCATGTTCTCCTCAAGACATATTATGGGATTCACCCAACAAGCTGAAGGCCTTAGTTGCTGTGTTTTGATAATTATAGTAGAATGTAGTACATAGGCTATCAAAAAATTATCTTTTATTCTTGCCACTTAACCAGTTTATCTTCTTTTTTTGTCTCTATATTTATTTGTGGCATTCTTTTCTCCATTTTACTTCTTAATTCTTTTGTGAATTTGTATTGCAGACTAGCCCCACCCATCATTATTTCTACTATCCTCTGGGTAATGCTTATTTTCAATTCTTCACTGACTATACTCTTGTCTTCTCTCCCAGTACTATAAAAACATGGAAAGAATATTAGCATTAAAAAGATGGAACTTTGTTTCAGTGAGGATTGTGAGGTCATTATAATTTCCTGAAAGCAACACCACCTACTCTTGTACTCCTTTTTTATTGTCCATTTAGAGGGTTGGACAAAAAAATATTTCATAGATTTCCATCTTAAGTTAATATAAAAAATTTCCGTCAAAAATATTTTCCTACTTTTTCACCATTCAACTGCACCACATGAAAAAGAGCCATATTAACTGTCAGATATAAAATATTGCTGCTATTATAGAGGAACTTCTTGATACCTTAAAAGGAATAAGAGTTAGGAATAAAGGAATAAACTGGATAAAACTGTTAATATATGTGTATGAATCAATACAGTTTGCAGATGGGATTTAAATAATTTTGGATGCAAAAATGTACTGTAGCATAAACATAAAACTCATTTCACTTGTGAACATTGGAAAATCGTGTCTTTTGTGTGTGAATAATTTGATGTTTTTTTAAAGCAGAAAAAAATTTATTTATTAAAAAATAGAGGAATAAGCATAAAACAAAATACTAGTTCAATGAAACTAAATGACAGTTGTTGGAGATCTTACAATTATAGTATCTTGGCTTTTTTACATAAAATTCTTTTATGATAATAGTTTGAAAATGAAAGGAATACTATGAACATTTTGAAGATTGAGATAGTGTTGATTTGGCTATACAAATTTGAATAGCTATTGCTTTAATTGAAAGGTCACTGAGAATCAGGAAACTTATTTTCTGTCATGGGAGTAAAATGGGATGGGAACCTGAGGAAATGAATTGATAACATAGCAGGGTCACATGGAAGAGAAAAGGGAAAAGTGGCCAAAAGCTCCACTGTCTAAGCTGTAGCAGTTAGAAAAATTAGTCAATTACAGACTTCAAATAAGTGATTGCTGATTGGTTGGAGAGATTATTGACTGCCTTGATCCAAGGGCTTTGGTCATAGCTGTCATCTGTCACTGACAATGCTGGAGAGAGATGAAACTTCTCATAAGGGTCCTCTGCTCTCTTTTCCCTCTTCTATTTTGAGAAGAAACAATCAGGAAAGGGCTTTGCAATTGTGGTATCCTAATTTGCTTAGTTTGCCCCACTTTAAAGAATCAATCTGAACTATGGTGCTAAATGTAAACTACTTGGGATAGTCTATAAAATATAGATGATTAGTTTGATAATCTTTGAAAGTATCTGATTAATAGAGAACTGCTAGTCACATCAAAACCTAAATATTTTCTGAATATCCTTTTAAAATAATAATGAAATAAAAATGAATAAATAAATGCATTTGTATGTGTTACATTCTAGAAGAGGGCACTCACCCAGCTGAAACATGGGGGCGGGGGGGAAATCCTCAAGTAATAAGTACAGAAGCCATTTTCTGTGTGATAAATGTTCTTGAATAAACTAATGACATTCAAACCTGAAGTCCAGAGGTATAATTCACCATAAGCAGAAGTTTTTTTTTTTTTTCTCCATGTGCTTCCTACAATCTTTTTATATATGTGTGCCCAATCTTCACCATTGTGAAGATATTGAGGGTATTTGTATAATTCAAATTTACATGTACATTATTATGTATTTTATTGTAATTTATTATTTCCCAAAAGGTTGTGAGCTCATTAAGGACAGAAATTGTCTTCTGCAACTTTTTTTTATCCTCAGCACTCAGCACAGTGGCTGGTACATGGTAGATGTACAAACATTGATTTATATGATTATTTTACAATTTGAAATAGTTATATTAAGATCTAAAAGCATTATTATTAAGAAGGCTTGGTTTTATAGCCATAGAATACATCAAATGCCAGTTCAAAATATACAGTAGTGATTAGCAAAATTACATTTCATCTCAACAGAATTAACCATAGCATCCTGAGAAATTTGAATATAATTAAAGGGTGATAGTTTATCTCTAGGAATCTGGACCTACTATTGTGAAAATCAATAAACAACAAAGCCAGTTCAAAGAATGCGTTGTTCATATGTTCCATGTGATATGTGTGTGTATAATATTATTCTGGTATATTTGTATGTGTGAATAAGCACATGTATGTACAGTTTGCATTGTGAATGTAGCTGTATCACACACTGTATTGTACATAGTGCAATATACATATGTGTGTGTTTAAACATATATTCCACTTTCCACTTCTAAACACTCTCTCATCTCTGGAATTTCATGATGCTGATCTGTTATCTTTCTTTTTCCACCTATCTGACCAATCCTCTGAAAGTTCATCATCCATATCTTGCCCCTTTTGTTTTGTATGTCCTAAGCTTCTATCTTCTGCCCTTTATTCTTTTGCTACATATTCGTTCTTACTAATCTTATCAATTAGCATTATTTTATGTTCATCTCTATAGAGATGACTTCCAAATCTACATATTAAAGCTTTAGCTCTCTCCTCAGCCACAGTTCTAAATCCCCAATGTTATCTAACCATTATCAAATAAATGTACTTGTCATATATATATATATATGTCTATGTACATATGTATGCTCTATATGCATCTACATAAAATACATATAGATATAAAGTATACCTAAGAGATATAGCAGGTTTGGTTCCAGATCACTGCAATAAAACAAATATTGCAACAAAGGAAATCACACTTTTTTTTTGTTTCCCAGTGTATATGAAAACTATGTTTCCATTATGCTATAAGCTATTAAAAGTGCAATAATATTGTGTCTAAATGTATATACTTTAAATTAAAATACTCTGTTGCTAGCAAAAATGGTAACTATCTTCTGGGCCTTCAGTGATTCATAATCTTTTTTGCTGCTAGAAGGTTTTGCCTCAATGTTGATGGCTTCTGACTGATCAACTTTGTTGTCACTGAAGGTTGAGATGGTTGTGACAGTTTCTTAAAATAAGATAATGAAGTTTGCTACATAGATTGACTCTTCTTTTCTCTTTGGATACTTAGAGGTCATTGTAAGGTTCTAATTTCAATGTTATATTTCAGAAAATAAGAATCCCCCAAGAAAGGGAGGCATGGATCAGCAGGTCTGTGTAACAGTCTGAATACACACATTTATTGATTAAGTTCACCATTTTATATAGGGACAGTTCAGGGGCCTTAAAACAATTAAAATAGTACTCTTAAATATCACTAAATGTGGATCATCATAACAAATAAAACAATAAGTAAAAATATATAAACATTATAATAATTACCAAAATATAACACAGAGACACAGTGTGAGTACATGCTTTTGGAAAAAATAATGTCAGAACCCTTTAATTTATTAAAAAAAAATTGTAAAGGCAGGGACTTAGCCTAGCTCTCTCCTAAACCCCTCCAAATCTTCTTAAATAATGACTCTAAACAAGTTTCAGAGAGACAGAACCCACAGAAAGGGGGGCTGAAATCATTTTCCAGCATAGGACAACTTAGAAGGTAGCTAGGAAAAGTTTATTATACCAGGATGAGAGTGGAGTGCAATCTGGCAAAGACCACACCATCACAGCCTCTGCAAAAAGGAGCAGTCTTTGGGAGCTATCCTATCAGCCCCAATCATGAAGGCTTCCAGTATTCTCAGGCCACAGATGGCAATGGAGAAAAACAACTAGTCACAAGAATATTTCAGGAATCTCTTTGCTATCATTGAGGAAAGACTCTGATACTTTGACCATATAGAGATTCCTCGTCTCAATGTTGGGTGTCACTCCCAGAACATGGAGGAATACTAGCAAACAACAAGTGCCTACAAGCTACAGTGGAACAGCGACCCTTCTCACAGTTCTAAGGCAGAAAAGAGTTCTTGTTGGCACTCACAGATCACAGGTATCTAGGTCCCTACAGATATCTTTGAAAATAGCCTAACAAAACCCTTGAAGCTTGGGACAGTGAACCTTCCACCTTGGAAGCAGAGTCCTACATTAGTAAAGAGTTGAAAGGCAAATAACAGGCTGGGGAAATGAGGACACAACTGAAAAAAAAAAGATTTTGACATAGAAAGTTAATAGGGTGATAAGGAAGATCAAAATTCATACTCTGAAGATAACAAAGTCAAAACTCCTACTTCCAAAGCCTCCAAGAAAAAATATGAAGTGGTCTCAGGCTATGGAAGAGCTCAAAAAGAATTTTGAAAATCAGGAGTAGAGAAAAAAAAATGTGAAGAGAAATGAGACTGATGCAAGAAAATCATGAAAAACAAGACAACACCTTGATAAAGGAGACACAAAATATGCTGAAGAAAATTACACCTTAAAAACAGACTAATCCAAGTGGTAAAGGAAGTCCAGGAAGCCAATGATAAGAAAAATGTCTTAAAAAGCAGAATTGACTAAATAGAGGGGGAAACCCTTGGAAGAAAAAAAAAACTCCATTAAAAAAAGAATTGGACAAATGGAAAAGGATTATGGAATTTCACTGAAGAAAATGATTCCTTAAAAATTAAAATTGAGTAAATGGAAGCTAATGACTTTATGAGAAAACAAGAAACAATGAACCAAAAAGAATGAAAAATAGAAGACAAAGTGAAATATCTCATTGGAAAAAATAACTGATCTGGAAAGTAGATCTGGAGAGAGAATAATTATTGGACTATCTGTAAGCCATAATCAAAAAAGAGCAGCTAGAAATCATCATTCAAGAAATTGTCAAGGAAAACTGCCCTAATATTCTAGAACTAGATGGTAAAAATAGAAATGGAAAGAATCTACTTATCATGATGACAGAAATCCCAAAATCAAAACTCCCAGGAAGATTATAGGCAAATTCCAGAAATCCCATGTCAAGGAGAAAATACTGCAGGCACCTGAAAGAAACAAATTGTGTATCTTGGAATCACAGTCTACCACAAGATTCAGCAACTTCTACATCAAAGGACCAAAGGTTTAAAATATGACATTGTAGAGATGTGAGGAGTTGTAATTACAAGCAGGAATCACCTACCCAGCAAACCTGCATATAATTCTCTCTTTTTTAAATTAATTAATTAATTAATTAATCAATTAATCAATTAATTAATTTTTAATTTTTTTATTAATGGTTTTTATTTGCAAAACATATGTATGGGCAATTCCTAAACATTAAACCCTTACAAAGCTTTCTGTTACCAATTTTCCCCCCCTACTCCCCACCCCTCCCCTAGATGGCAGGATATTCACTACATGATAATTATGTTAGAATACTTAAGAAATCGAATATATGTATAGTTATTGCATCTTTTTTTGTACAGGAGAAATCATATCTACAAGAAAGAATAATCTGATAAAGGAAATACAATGTAAGCAAACCTCAATAGAGAACATGAAAATGTTATGTTGTGATCCACATTTCACATCCCTCTCTCTAGGTATATATGGCTCTCTTCACTGAACAACTGGAACTGGTTTGAAGCATTTCATTGTTGAAGAGAGTGATGTCCATTAGAACTGATCCTCATATAGTATTGTTGTTGCCGTGAATAATGATATCTTGGTTCTGCTCACTTCACTGAGCATTAGTTCATGCAAGTCTCTCCAGGCCTCTCTGAAATTGTCCTGCTGGTCGTTTCTTACAGAGCAATAATATTCCATAACATTCATATACCATAATTTATTCAGCCACTCTCCAATTGATGGGCATCCATTCAGTTTCCAGTTTTTAGCCACTACAAAAAGAGCTGCCACAAACATTCTTGCACATGTGGGGCCCTTTCCTTCTCTTATGATTTCTTTGAGATATAAGCCCAATAGAAACACTGCTGGGTCAAAGGGTATGCATAGTTTGATAACTTTTTGAGCATAGCTCCAAATTGCTCTCCAGAATGGCTGGATCCGTTCACAGCTCCACCAACAATGCATCAGTGTCCCAGCCTTCCCACATCCCCTCCAACATTCATCTTTATCTTTTCCTGTCATTTTAGCCAATCTGACAGGTTTGTAGTGGTACCTCAGAGTTGTCTTAATTTACATTTCTCTCATCAATAGTGATTTGGAGCACTTTTTCATATGATTATAAATAGTTTTAATTTCCTCATCTGAAAATTGTCTGTTCATATCCTTTGACCATTTTTCAATTGGAGAATGGCTTGGATTCTTAATATGAGACAATTCTCTATATATCTTAGAGATGAGACCTTTATCAGAACCCTTACATGTAAAGATGATTTCCCAATTTGATGTTTCCCTCCTAATCTTGTCTGCATTAGTTTTGTTTGTACAGAAAGTTTTTAACTTAATATAATCAAAATTATTTATCTGGTGTTCAATTAAGAGTTTCAGATCTTCTTTGGATATAAATTTATTTCATCTCCACAGGTCTGAGAGGTAAACTATCCTATGTTCCTCTAATATGGTTTTAATATCACTCTTTATATCTAGATCATGAACCCATTTAGATCTTATCTTGGTGTATGGTATTAGGTGTGGGTCCAGCCTTAATTTCTTCCACACTAGTTCCCAATTTTCCCAGCAGTTTTTGCCGAATAGTGAGTACTTATCCCAAAAGCTGGGGTCTTTGGGTTTATCAAACACTAAATTGCTAACATTATTATCTAGCTTGTCCTGATATCCTATCCTATGCCACTGATCGACTGCTCTATTTCTCAGCCAGTACCAAATGGTTTTGATGACAGCTGCTGTATAATATAGTTTTAGATCTGGTACAGCAAGGCCACCTTCATCTGTCTTTTTTTTTCATTAATTCCCTTGAAATTCTTGAGCTTTTGTTCTTCCAAATGAACTTTGTTACTAATTTTTCTAGATCTGTAAAATAATTTCTTGGGAGTTTGATTGGTATGGTGCTTAATAAGTAAATTAGTTTGGGTAGTATTGTCATTTTTATTATATTCACTCAGCCTACCCATGCGCACTTAATGTTTTTCCAATGGATTAGGTCTGATTTTATTTGTGTGGAAAGTGTTTTGTAATTCAGTTTGTATAGTTTCTGACATTTTCTTGGCAGATAGATTCCCAAATATTTTATGCTATGATCCGTTATTCTGAATGGAATTTCTTTTTGTATGTCTTGCTGCTGAACTTTGTTGGTAATATATAAAAATGCTGATGATTTATGTGGATTTATTTTGAATCATGCAACTTTACTAAAGTTGTGAATTGTTTCTAGTAGTTTTTTAGTTGAGTCTCTAGGGTTCTCTAAGTATACGATCATGACATCTGCAAAGAGTGATAATTCGGATTCTTCATTACCTACTCTAATTCCTTTTATCTCTTTTTCTTCTCTTATTGCCAAAGCTAACATTTCTAATACAATATTAAATAGTAATGGTGACAGTGGGCAGCCTTGTTTCACTCCTGATCTTATTGGGAATGGTTCTAGTTTGTCTCCATTACATACGATGCTTGCTGATGGTTTTAAGTAGATGCTACTAATCATTTTAAGGAAAACCCAATTTATTCCTATACTCTCTAGTGTTTTTAATAGGAATGGATGTTGGATTTTATCATATGCTTTTTCTGCAACTATGGAGATAATCATTTGGTTTTTGTTAGTTTGGTTATTGATATAATTGATTATGCTGATAGTTTTCCTGATATTGAACCAGCCCTGCATTCCTGGTATAAATGCTACTTGGTTAAGATGTAGTATCCTGGAGATAACTTTCTGTAATCTTGTTGCTAAAATCTTATTTAAAATTTTTGCATCAATATTCATTAGGGAAATGGGTCTATAGTTTTCTTTCTCTGTTTTCACCCTACCTGGTTTAGCTATCAGCACCATATCGGTCTCATAAAAGGAATTTCGTGGTATACCTTCTGTCCCTATTTTTTCAAATAGTTTGTATAGTATTGGAATTAATTGTTCTTTGAATGTTTGGTAGAATTCACATGTAAATCCATCTGGCCCTGGAGATTTTTTCTTAGGGAGTTGATTAATAGCTTGTTCTATTTCTTTTTCTAATACGGGGCTATTTAAATAATTTATTTCCTCTTCTGTTAACCTGGGCCATCTATATTTTTGTAGATATTCCTCCATTTCATTTAGATTATCAAATTTCTTGGCATAAAGTTGGGCAAAGAAACTCCTAATTATTACGCAAATTTCCTCTTCATTGGGAGAAAGTTCTCCCTTATCATTTTTGAGACTAACAATTTGATTTTCCTCTTTCCTCTTTCTGATCAAATTAACTAAAGGCTCATCTATTTTGTTGTTTTTTTCATAAAACCAACTCTTAGTTTTTATTTATTAATTCAATAGTTTTCTTATTTCCATTTTTATTAATCTCCCCTTTTATTTTCTGAATTTCCAATTGGGTATTTAATTGAGGGTTTTTAATTTGCTCTTTTTCTAGTTTTTTTTTTAATTGTAACCCTAATTCATTGATCTTCTCTTTCTCTATTTTATGCAAATAAGCATCTAGAGATATAAAGTTACCCCTTATAACCGCTTTGGCCGTATCCCACAAATTTTGGTATGTTGTCTCATCATTGCCGTTCTCCTGGATGAAATTATCGATTGTGTCTATAATTTGCACTTTCACCCATTCATTCTTCAGGATTAGATTATTTAATTTCCAATTAACTTTTGGTCTATTTTCTCCTGGCCTTATATTACATGTGAGTTTTATTTCATCATGATCTGAAAAGGATACATTTACTATTTCTGCTTTTCTGCATTTGATTTTGAGGTTTTTATGCCCTAACACATGATCAATTTTCATATAAATTCCATGAACCCCTGAGAAAAAAGTATACTCCCTTCTATCACCATTCAATTTCCTCCAGAGATCTGTCATACCTAACTTTTCTAACATTTTGTCTATCTCCCTAACTTCTTTCTTATTTATTTTGTGGTTTGATTTATCTAATTCTGAGAGAGCAAGGTTGAGATCCCCCACTAGTATAGTTGTACTCTCTATTTCTCCTTGCATCTCTGTTAGTTTCTCCTCTAGGAATTTGGATGCTATACCACTTGGTGCATATATGTTTAGTATTGATACTGCTTCATTGTTTATGGTACCCTTTAGTAAAATATAGTTTCCTTCTTTATCTCTTTTAATTAGATCTATTTTTGCTTTTACTTGATCTGAGATAAGGATTGCTACCCCTGCTTTTTTTTGTTCACTTGAAGCATAAAAGATTCTGCTCCAGCCCTTTACCTTCACTCTGTATGTATCTCTAAGTTTTAGAAGTGTTTCTTGTAAACAACATATTGTAGGATTCTGGCTTTTAATCAAGTCCGCTATCCATTTCCGTTTTATGGGAGAGTTCATCCCATTCACATTCACAGTAAAAGTGACTATATCTATATTTCCTGCCATCTTATTTACCCAAAGTTATATTTTTCTCTTCCATTTCCCCTTACTCCCTTCCCCTCTCCTCAGTATTTTGTTTTTGATGACCACCTCCCTCTAACAGTCCTTCCCCCTTTAAAATCCTCCCTCTTTTTTACACCTTTCCCCTAATCCTTCTATTAATTTATCCCTTTCTTTTCCTCCTTTCCCTCCTACTTCCCTATACAAAGGGCCAAGTTTTTCTCTGAAATCAAATGAGTCTGATATGCTCTTTTAGAGCCCAATCTAATGAGGGTAAGAATACTCTTCACCCTCCCTTCTTTCCCTCAATTATATTCGATTTTCTATGTCTCTTCATGAGACTTTGCCTTATTTTACCTCCTTTTTATTTTTACTTTATTTTACCTCCATTCCCCTCCCCCCTTTTTTTACAATATGATGTACCTTCCACCTCTAATTTCTTTCCAATTATTATCAAAGTAAAATCAAATTATACCCCCATTCTTTAAGGATACCCCTAGTAGAGATATAGTTCTCGAGAGTTCTTTCCTTTTTACCTTTTTATGCTTCTCTAGAGTTCTGTGTTTGGACATCAAATTTTTTGTTCAGATCTGGTCTTTTCATTAGAAATAGGTGAAATTCTCCTGTATCATTGAATGACCATCTTCTTCCCTGGAAGATAATGCTCATTCTAACTGGATAACTTATTCTTGGCTGTAATCCAAGTTCTTTTGCCTTTCGGAATATCTGATTCCAGGCCCTTCTATCCTTCAATGTGGAAGCTGACAGATCCTGTGTAATTCTAATGACAGTTCCTCGATATTTGAACTGTTTTTTTCTAGCAGCTTGTAATATCTTTTCCTTGGTGCGATAGTCCTGAAATTTGGCCACGATATTCCTTGGGGTTTTAATTGTGGGGTCTCTTTCAGGAGGTGATAGGTTAATTCTTTCAATGCCAACTTTGCCTTCTGATTCTAAAACATCAGGGAAATTCTCTTTCATGATTTCCTGGAAGATAGCATCAAGGTTCTTTTTTTCATCATGACTTTCAGGGAGTCCAATAATTCTTAGATTGTCTCTCCTGGATCTGTTTTCCAAGTCAGTTGTTTTTCCTAGGAGATATTTCATATTTTCTTCTATTTTTTCATGTTTTTGTTTTTGTTTGACTGATTCTTGAAGTCTTATTGAGTCTTTCATTTTAATTTGTTCAATTTTAATTTTTAAGGTATTATTTCCTTCAGCTATCTTTTTTAGCTCCTTTTGTAACTGGCCAATTGAATTTTTTGGTTCATTGCATTCTTTTTCCATTTTGCCAATTTCATTTTACAGTGAATTATTGTCTTTTTCCAATTCATTAATTTTATTTTTCAGTGAATTGTTGTCTTTTACCAATTCACTATTTTTATTTTCTTGTGATTTGGTAACGTTTTCCAATTCGCCAATTTTGTTTTTCAGTGAATTGTCTTTTTCCAATTCACTAATTTTGTTTTTCAGTGAATTTTTGTCTTTTTCCAATTCACTAATTTTGTTTTTCAGTGAATTGTTGTCTTCTTCCAATTCATCAGACTTATTTTCCAGTTTTTCACATCTCTGTTGCAGGGCGATATTTCCTTCTTGCACTGCTCTCAGTTTATTTCGCCAATCTTTTCTAGCTCTCTTTTCAGATTCTTTATGCAATCTTCCAGATAAGCCTTCTGAAAGGGAGACCAGCTTAAGTCCACCCCTGTGGCTTTATCTGGGATTCTTTTCAGAATTTCAGGATCTGGGGACTTCTCTAGTTTCTCTCCGTAAAAGCTGTCTATGATGAGAGCTCTCTTTTTCTTGCTCATGATTTTCAGCAGAGGTATCAGTCACCAGCAGGGAATTCTGCAGCAGCAGCAGCAGCAGCAGCAGCAGCAGCAGCAGCAGCAGCAGCAGCAGGAGCAGCAGCAGCAGCAGCAGCAGCAGCAGCAGCAGCAGCAGCAGCAGGGATTTCAATTTGCCCTGGGGCAATTTGCCTCTTTGACTTCCTGTCTGGGGTTGATCTGGCTAGATCCGCACTAGGACCACACTTTCAGGCGCTCTCAATCCACCCTTTATCAAAGGTAGACCTGCCAAAGCACCTGCCCAAAGCAGAGCAAAGTGGCCCAAGCATCTCCAGGGACTTCCTGGAAGCCTAAAATCTTCTGGTCCTTCCCAGCCCTGGACTTGCACCCCGGCTGCGCACTGGCGTGTGCGGTCTGGGCGCTACTCGATCCTCTGCCCGTCTAAAACTGACCTCAGAAGTTCTTTCAAAGTAGATATTTGATATAAGTGCATTGTAGTCCAAGTGTTTGGTGGCGCCCTCACTCTAGAACCAGTTCGGAGGCTCAATTTGTCTGGGTCTGAGGGAAGGTCTCAGGAGCTCACAGAGAACGCTGTCTGCAGTTCGCCATCTTTTCTCCGCCCCTAGCCTGCATATAATTCTTTAGGGAAAAAATAGTCAATGAGATAAGATTTTTAAGCATTTTTTATGCAAAGACCAGAGTGGAATAAAAATTTTACTTTCAAATATAAAACTCTTGAAAAGCATTAAAAAGGAAACAGGAAAGGGAAATCATAAGAAACTTAATAAAATTAAGCTCCTACATAGGAAAATGATACCTGTACATCATAAGATCTTACTTATTACTAGTATTACTTACTTATTACTATTAGGAGTATTACTAGACAGAGGGCAAACATTTTAGTTGAATGTGAATTGATGATACCTAAAAAAAAAAAAAAAAAAATCAAGTTGTGCTACAGGAATATCCTGGGAGAAACAGAAAGGGAGGAAGAAGTAAAATCAGGTAAATTATCACAGGTAAAAGAAGAAAAAAATTACAGTAGAGGGGATTAAGGGGGGAGATAAAATGGAGTGAGCGACCTTTCATCAGAATTGGCAAAAAGAAGGAATATCATACACACTCATTTGTGTATAGAATTTAGGAGGAAAAGAGGAAAAGGGTGGGGAGTTATAGAAAAACAGATTGGGGAAGGGTGTAGTGAGAAACAAAATACTTCTGAGGAGGAAGAGGATGAAAAGAGAGGGAATAGAATAAATAGGGTAAGCATGAATAAATAGGGTTAGCAAGAATAAATGCAGGGAAAAAAATTTAAAGCAAGTTTCTCTGATAAAGATCTAATTTCTCTAACATATAGGGAATTGAGTCAGATTTATAAAAATGAGAGCCATTCCCCAATTGTAAGTAATCAAAAAATAAGAACAGTTTTTAGATAAAGTAACCATAACTCTCTATAGCCAATTGAGAAAATGCTCTACCTCACTATTGATTGGAGAATGCAAATTAAAACAATTTTTAAGTGCTCCCACATATCTATTAAATTGGCTAATAGGACAGAAAAGGAAAATGACTAATGATGAAGAGGATGTAGGAAAATTGGAATAGTAATGCACTCTTGGTGGAGTTGTGAACTGATTGAACAATTCTGTCTAGCAACTTGGTACTATGACCAAAGGACTATGAAACCATACATATCTTTTGACATAACAGTACCACTACTGAGTCTGTATCAGAAAAAAGATATTTAAAAAAAGGAAGATGACCTATATGTAAAAGGAATATTTATAGCAGTTCTTTTCTGGGGGTGAGAAGAATTGGAAATTGAAGGCATGCTCATCTATTGGGGAATGACTGAATAGATTCTAATATGTAATTTTTGGAATACTATTGTGCTATAAGAAATGATGAACAAGATGCAGTCAGAAAAACCTGGGAAGACTTCCACAATTTGCTGCAAAGGGTAAAGTATTATACACATAGAAAACAATACTGTAAGATGAACATCTATTTTCACCAATACAATGATCCAAGACAACTCTGAAGGACTTATAATGAAAAATGCTTCCCGTACTCAGAGAAATTACTGATGATGTCTGAATGCAGGTTGAAGCATGCTTTAAATTTTTTTTTCTTGAGAATTTTTTTGGGGGGATTAGTCTGTTTTCTTTCAACAACATGACTAGTATGGAAATGTTTTGCATATAACCTATATGGAATTACTTGCATTCTCAGTGCAGGATTGGGGAAGAAGGAGAGGGAAGAAGGGAAAGAATCTGGAACTCAAAATTCTAAGAACATATGTTAAAAATTATTTTTACATGTAAGTGACAAAAAGTAAAATACAAAATAAAAAAGAAATTTAAATTAAAAATGATTTGTAAAACCAATATCTGGAAAGTACAATAAAGGAAAATGCAATAAAACAAGTTACGCCTTTATGTATGTATGTATGTGTGTAGATAGACAGATAGATGTTGTATGACATTGACAGGTGATTATGTCATATCATGTCAGCCACTGACAAACATGATTCTGCTTACATTGTTGGGATGCATCCACTAGAAATTATTTTTCCAAGGAATTAAAAGAATATTCAATAAATTGGTCAATCAATTAATAAATATTTATTGTTTCTACTATGTGACAGGCAAGGTGTTAGGCACTGAGATATAAAAATATACAAAAGACAGTTCTTCTCTCAAGAAGCTTACAATTTAATAGGGAGACAACAAGGAAACATATGTGTTTGTATGCATGTGTATGTGCCTTCAGAAAAAAGCTATAATTATTCCTTGAATATAATAGCTCCTTTTCCTTTTTTGTTTTTTATTTCTTTTGGAATATAGACCCAGTATTTCTAGGTCAAAGTTATGAATGGTTTTATAGATTGTTAATTAGGATTTAAAAGAATTAGTAGCCAGAGCAGAAGATGGAGAACACTGCAAGCATGGGGGGGGAAGCCAGAGAAAATGCCTAGAACTGAGACATACCAAAAAAAAAAAAACATTGGGGGGGAATGTTTGTTTGGTTTGACTTGATTTTTTTTAATGGAAAGACAGTAGATCAGAGTCACTAGACTGAAGAAAACTTGTCAAGCAGTAAGATTTAAGAGATTACAGACCTAGGAGAAATGTCTGCAAATATGCAAAGACAAAATGTAGAATGTTATGAACAAAAATTAGGCCAGTGTACTTAGAACTTAAAATATTTGAAAGGGAGTAACATGTAATCTACTTGTAAAAATACTCTGGGTCTATATTGTAAAAGTCTTTACATGCCAAGATTCTGAAATTTCTATTAAATATCAAAGAAAATGGGAAATAACAGAAAGCTTTTTGGAAAGGGAAAGAAATATCTGATCTTAGAAAATATCAGTTTGGCAGTTGTGTGAACGTTATACTGGGGAAAAGAGAAGTTGGATGCAGGAAGATCAATGAGGAAATTATTTCTATAATCCAGGTGAGAGATAGGAAGAATGTAAACTAAGGTGATTATGATATAAGTGGACAAAATTTAGTAGAATGTGAGATAAATTGATTCTAACCAAAGAGATCTTTTAATTGATTATGTATGGAGAGTGAGGAAGTGAGAGTGAAGAATCAAAAATAATCACTATGATGCATACCTGAGTGACTAGAACTTCAACAGAAATAGGAAAGTTAGGAGCAGTGATGGATTAAGACAGAAAAGATATTGAGATAGGTTTAAGATGTGTTAAGTTTAAGAAGCCTATGGTACTTCCAGGTAAAGATGGCCAGTAGACAGCTGGGGATTCTGGACAGCGTTCAGGAGGTATATGAGGCTTGAATATGTATATCTGTGAATCTTCTACGTTAATATGATAATTAAATCTTTGTGATCTGATGAGATTAGCAATAGACTGTATAGCAAGAGATCAAAAAGCCCAGCACAGAGTTCTAGCATATACCAAAGCAAAGTGAGCAGGACAAAGGATTGGCCAGACAGGTACAAAGGCTAATGAAAAATAAGCAGGACAAGAACTAAGGAAAAACTGCTGGATTTAGCAAGTAACATTATTGATGATCTTGTAGCAAGTAGTTTCAGTAAAACAGTGATTTTTGTTGTTCAGTCATGTTTGACTCTCCCTGACTCAAGTAGGGGTTTTCTTGGCAAAGATATTGGAGTAGTTTGCCATTTTCTTTTTCAGCACCTTTTACAGGTGAGAAAACTGAGGCAACAAGTGTTTAGTGACTTGCCTAGGATCACATAGTTAATAAGAATCTGAGGCCAAATTTATAAACATGAGATTTCCTGACTATCTTGACTCTTCCTCATTCTATCCACTGTGCCACCTAACTGCCTGGAAAGGTCACTATGGAAGCTAAAATGTAAGTGAATGAGAAAGTGAGTGGGTGAAGAGAAAATTTAAGCAACATGTGTAAATAACTTTTTTTCTAGAAATTGGTGAAAAGGAAATGTATAGATTGATAATTTGTATTATTAAATAAAATATTTTATTTGTTTTTTGTTGAATTTTGGTTTTATTTTTTTTTTTCCTTAGGCATATTTTGGGCTATTTTTGTTTTTTTTGTTTTTGTTTTTGTTTTTGTTTTTGTTTTGGGTTTTTTGTTTTGTTTTCATAATAAAAGATCTAGGCAGATTTGAAAGTATTAGAAGTAAAAACTAATAAAGAGGAAAAGGTTAAAAATTATGGAGATAGATAAGAAGAGGATGATTAAAGGGGTAGGCTGCTAGAGTAGACAAGAACGAATGGGATCAAAGGCACCAGGACAGAAGCTATTTCAGCAAAGAAAAGAGAAACATTATCCTGTAAGAGAGGTCCAAAAAAGAAAAGACTAGATTATGATGTTGAGATAGTTTCAAATCAGACTACTTATTGATTGATACTGTGGACATAATAGTTACTTTTTTCATATTCATAATATAGAATTTCCACTAACTTTATTGTCTCCACACATGCCATATGGATTGTGCCTAAAATTTTCCCTTGCATTTTCAATTGAAGCTAGCAATCTTTGTCTTTACTTAAAATTTCAGGACTACGCCAATTTGCTGTTGAGCAGATTCTTCTATCACAGGAGTGTGTCTCTCTTTCAACTTCAGAAGAAAATACTTTTATTTCATTGGCAAAGCAGACTGTGATATTTCAACATGAAAAGGGCTCTGTATAAACACAGAGGACCGAATTCTCAGCCAGGCATATGTCTGTGGAAGATCTTGAATTTACATAAGATAGGGATCTTCACTGTCATTATTACCATAAAAACCCAGACAAACAATTTCCTGCTATTGTAGAATAAGGTGGAAATGAAAACCTAGTCAAATTCCATTGTTCCCATCATTCCATGTAGGATTTGTATATATTGTTCTGGGCCAGGCCTGTCTGGTGGTTCAGGCTTTGGATTAGAAAGAAATGAGACACTCATAGACCTTAACATTTTGTTAAAAGGAAGTTTACTTAACACCAACATGGAAAGAATGAATCAAAGATACAGCTTTGGTAAGGAGAGCTAACTAGTTATAAAACTAGTTTTACCTTTCTCCTATGATTAAAAAGCAAAGCATTTTTCAATGATTTGAACCCTTGACAAAAAAAAAAAAAAAATAGGTCTAACTCTTGAGTCCCTGGGGGAAAATATAACAAATTGGTATCCCGATTTGAAATTCTTTTTTTTTTAAACCTACTTTACTTTCAGAATTAGAGACCTCTATTGCATCTGTCAAATATATTTCAGAACTTGGGAGGTTTTTAGTAGCTAGACTATAATTGTCAAGGAACAGGCCCTATCTCTGCAACATGCTTTCAGTGACCTGAGAATAGAAATAATTTGATGCAGTCTTTGAGGCAATTTTTACTGTTATACAGCCAAAATTAAAGGGAAACAAGATAAACACATAACATAAACTACTAGTTTATTTAGTCAGAAAGATAAAATTTGGGGATTTTGTTGGAAGAGATACTGGAGTAGTTGGTCCTTTCCTTCTCTGGTTTATTTTACAGGTGATGAAACTGAGGCAAATAGACTTACTCAGGATCACACAGCTGACATGTAACTAAGAACAAATATGAACTCAGGAAAATTAGTCATCCTAATTCTAAAAAAAAAAAAAAAAAAGTGCTCTCTCCTTTGTATCACCTAACTGCCCAAACTGGTAACTCCCTATGATGTTTGCTTTCTTCTTTTTTTTTGTGGTATCATCTAGGGAAAACAGCATCTCATGGAAAATATTAGAAACTGTCCTGAAAATAAATGAAATTGAAGAGAATATGACTGAAAATACAGAACCTAATAAACCTATCTTTGCTCACCTAACAATTCACTTTTTTTGATACTCAGCAGTTAACGTGTTTAGCAATTTAGTTTATAAGTTTCAAATAGTATTTAGGATAGGGTTTCTTTTATTAAATTGTGAATAAATTTTGATTCATTAACTTAATAACCTTTAAATATTTATCAAACATCGATCTACCAAGTGCAGAACACTATACTGGGGAGATACAAATTTTAGCTAAAAAGAATACCTGGCCTCATGAAACCTACACTCTACTTTGGTGTATAGAGAACAAACAAATAATTATAATACAAAAAAGTTTTTAATCATATCAGAATTGTGCTAAGTGCTGTGTGAAAGAAAGGTGTGGTAGTAGTGGATCATTATAAAATAGAGGACATCAAGAAAAGTTTCATTTTTCTTTGAGGCATTTGAATTGAACATTAATATGGGTAGCAATTCAAAAGGCAGGGGAAAAAATAAGACAGCAAAAACAATATGAGGAAAAGAATAAAAGACGGTACAACAGAGGACAGCAGGTAGTCCAATTTTCTTGAGACTCTTAGTATATGTTGTAGACTAATTTGAAATAAAACTAAAAAAATAAGATGGTGCTAGATTGCAGAAAACTGTAAATGCCAGACTGAAGAATCTGCAGTTTATTCATTTAGCTATAGGGAGTCTTTGAAGAGTTTTGAACAGAAGAGTGACAGATTTCTGGCCAAAATGATGACAACATAGCTTATCTTTCTGCCACTGTCTCTCTTTGTTATTGACTTTGTCTTTCTCTCTTCCTTTTTCCCTCCATCTGCTGTTCTCCTTCTTACAAAGAGCTATTATATCTGTGATTTCTACCACAATGGGACTTTGCGAAATTGACATATATTATGCCCAGGTGGGGTGAAAACAGTGAGCATCTTCCTGAAAGTTAAAACACTTTGCTATGGCTTCATCAGTATGAAAGAAGAAAGCAACTTTATGCTGGTGTTGTCTTAATTGTTTAATCTGTTGGAATGCATTTATGCAAACACATTGACTATGTTAATAACAGATCACATTTCTATAGGCTTTTATGGTCTACACAGTGCCTTCCTGACAACAACCCTGAGGGATAAGTAATGAAACAATTGTTTTCTCCATTTCATATTTGAGAAAATTGGTGCTCAGAGAGATGAAATAATTTGTCCCACATCACACAGTTAGTGTCAGAGGTAAGATATAAACTGACTTTATGACCAGAACTTCCCTGGTTGTGTCATACGCACATAGAAAGGGATCCCAGCAAACCTGACAATTTTAGAAAACCACTAATAAATACTATCTGCCTTTTTCTGTATATTTTTATTGTGTTAAATAGTTCTGAATTACATTTTAATTTGATTTGGGGCTGCACTTTAAAGTTATGCTGCTGCTTGAGAGATTGTGCTCTGAACCAAGTCTTACAGAATAAGAAAATTGCAGTTAATCCTTCCATACCTAGGAGGTTAGGAACTCAGCTCTTCTGGGATTTGAAAAATTCTTGTAAAATTTTGTGGCCCTCCCTTCATACTAGAGAAATCTGAATTGTTATGGTATTAAAAGATAAAATATATTGATATTATCCATTTCTATACATATATTTCATGGAGTTTGAAATCTCAAAACTTGGAGTTCCTTCCGGGGGTGGAGCCATGGTGGCGGAGATCAGACAGGAGTCTCTGCAACCTCCTGTAACCTTCCCTCAAACCAACAACATATGAAGCCTCTAGACTGATTTTGAAGTAAAAAAATTCACAATATCTAGAGGACAACACATTTCTAGAAGAAGATACTCTGAAAGAACTTCAAAACAGGTCTGTTTTAATTGGGCAGGGGGGTGGTCTGCGGAACCCAGACTGCAACACAGGGAGACCAGGGCAGGGAGCTGGAGCAGGGAGCTGGAACAGGAGTCGGAACAGGAGTGGGAGCGTTCTGCTTTTCACACACCTGGGAGTCTTCTGGGGGCCTCTTGGGCCAATCTGTCCTGATTGTGGGCAGGTTGTTTGGAGGGTCTGCCTTTTGTGGGGGGTAGATTGTGAACCACTGAACCCCTGATGAGCATAGGACCTAGCTGCTATTACACAACACCCTAGGGCAATTAATCAATCAGCAGGACTGATTAGCAGCAGAAATAATTCAATCAGCAGAACTGCCCAGTACCTGAAATAATTCAATCAGCAGAACTGCCCCAGGGTGAACTAAAGCAGAACTGCCCAGCACCTGACATAATTCAATCAGCAGAACTGCCCAGTTCCTGAAATAACTCAATCAGCAGAACTGCCCCAGGGCAAATTAAAGCAGCTGTCCCACCTTTGCCTTAAACAGACCTCACACCTTTAAAAAAAATGAATAAAAAACCAAAAAGAGCTCTCACCATAGACAACTTTTATGGAGAGAGGGAATAACAGACCTCAAATCCTGAGGCCCCTAAAGGTAAAGCAACTCCAGAAGAAGCCCCAAAGAGAGACACAAACTGGTCTCCATTCACAAGGCTTTCTTTGAAGATTGCATAAAAAATCTTAAAAGAGAGTTAGAAGAAACATGGGGAAACAAAATGAGATCACTGCAAAATAAAATAGAAAAAATGGAAAAAGAATGCAATGAACAAAAAAATGTAATTGGTCAATTGCAAAAGGAACTAAAAACAGTAACTGAAGAAAATAAGACATTAAAAATTAGAATGGAACAATTGGAAATGAATGACTCATCAAGACGTCAAGAATCAAACAAAAACAAAAAAATGAAAAGATAGAAAAAAACATGAAATATCTCCTCCGAAAAACAGCTGACCTGGAAAATAGATCTAGGAGAGACAATCTAAGGATTATAGGGCTTCCTGAAAGCCATTATGAAAAAAAGAACCTAGACACTATCTTCCAGGAAATCATAAAAGAAAACTGCCCTGATATTTTAGACCCAGAAGGCAAAATACTCCTTGAAACAATCCACTGATCACCTCCTGAAAGAAACCCAAAAATTAAGTCCCCCAGAAATATCATGGCTAAATTCCAGAACTATCATACCAAGGAAAAGATATTATGAGAAGCCAGAAAGAAACAATTTAAATATCGGGGAGCAACAATTCAGATCACACAGGACCTAGCAGCTTCTACTTTGAAAGATTGAAGGGCCTGGAATCCGATATTCCAAAGGGCAAAGGAACTTGGAAAAAGTTCCAAGGAGGGGAAAAAGGAGGGGAAAAGCTTGGGAAAAAAAAGTTTTTGCAAAGGTCAATGCAGAAAAATCACTCATATGTTTTGTAAATAAAAAGCTTTATTAAAAAAAAAAAGAA
>JAJPUD010003504.1:123165-149386 GCA_023553655.1 Myrmecobius fasciatus
TTTTTTTTTTTGGACTTCATGTGTCCTCTGTAGTTTCCGCAAAACTCTCCAAAATGTAGCCACTTAATTTTTTATGCCAATTGATGATATGTAGAAACCAAGATGACAAAAAGAGAATTAAAATATCTAAGTAAGGAAAGCCTACACAATAATCAATTTAAAAGAAAACATTCAATTCACTAGGATACCAAATGATTGAACACTGCTTAATAGTAAGTAGATTCAGTATGAAAATAATGTTGAAAAATAGCATACCAGTGCATAGGGTTAATCTAAGATTAAACGTGACACAAAACCAAAAAGTAGGGAAGGTACAAACATTATTTAGCACATACCTCATTCTAGGAACAAGCTAAGCACTTTACAAAGTTTTTTGTTTTTTTGTTTTTTTTTTTAGAATCTCCCTGCTCCAGGCAGCTTTCTAGGACTACAAGTTGCAGAAAGGTTAGTGATTCTGAATTGGGAGAGGAAGCTTCCCCATCTAGGAATTCCCTTTATCAAGGAAAACAACATCTCTATTGGTTAATTCCTCAAGCTCTGTTAAACTTCTCAGTAGCAATGGAAATGCTGAACCATATGGTGCAGTGGGTGAGATAATTAATGAGTTTGTTTTGCTACAAAGGTCCAGTAGAATCTTGAAGCTCAACTCTGTTGGCAAAAAAAGGCATTTACCCCTGGCAGAGCCAACAGCAAGTGTGGTGAGTTTGTCCCAGATAGGAGGGAGGCCTGCTGTCCTACCCCTTTCCCTCCTGCCAGCATACTCTGTAAGGGAGGATGGTGTGAAATACCAAGAGGAGGAAAGTTGTGAATCTTTGAAAAATGTTGTTTTATTATGCATTTTAAGCAGTTGCTATAATTGATATCCTGTGGCCTATTAAAATACCATGCTGGGAAATAATTAAACACAAGTATAACAACTCAACTTTTTTCCTTACAAGAAAAAAATGCATAACTCAGGTCTTGATGTTGCCCCCACAAAATTTATCTAATCCAAGTTCTAAAATATTTTGACTTCAACATTACCAAAAAGGGATTTTTCAGATTGCTTGCCTAATTCCATTTAGATTTAATAATAATTTATTTTGGAATAAACTCTCTCCCTGCCTGGAGATATTTTCAGGGCATGTTGAATTAATCTCTTAAGAAGGGATTAATAGCTGTAGACAGAAGTATTCACCAGAGCTAATTTTTGAAGTACAGTCATACTTGACAAAATTTATATCAAATGAAATTGCCCATTCTTCTAACCTTCATATCCACCCATTTTAATTATGAGAGCTACATATATATTTAGTTAAATGTTATCAGGAGATCCTAAGTGATGGGTATAAAATGTACTGGATTTATACAGGGTAGGATCATAGAGTCAGAGAGTCATAGCATTATGGGGTTATAAATGTAAAACTGGAAGGAGTCTCTAGTTCAAACCCCTTTTCTCCCCACATATTAAAGAAATTGAGGTCAAGAGATGTTAAGCAACTTGTTGGAGACAGTGTAGATAAAAATCAGAGGTGAGATGTGGGCTTAAATTCTGTGTCTGTGACTGCCTCATTTAAACTCTGGATTTCAGGTTCCTCATTTTAAAACAAGATGTTTAGAGTACATTGCTTCCTAAGGTCCCTTTCATCTCTAAATCTAAAATTCTTTTTCTTCTTCAGATAACTAACTCTTCATGACCCCATTTGGAGTTTTATTGGCAGCTGTACTAGAGTGGTTTGCCATTTCCTTCTTTAGATCATTTTACAGAAGAGAAAACTGAGGCAAATAGGATTAAGTGATTTGTCCAGGGTCATATTGCTTATAGATGTTTGAGAGTAGATTTCTACTCAAGTATTCCTGCCCCCAGGTCTAGTACTCTATCCAGCTGCCCTTAAATTTATCTTAAATCTAGGATCCTTGAGATCTACATAATATAACAACAGCACCAGAAGCAGTAATAACAGTAATACTAATAGCTATATTTTATATTATGTTTTGAGGTTTGCAAAGTGCATTTAAAAGTAGCTCTTCTTTTATTCCCCAAAACAATCCTGGGAGTGAGATGATATTATTTCTAATTTTATAGGTGAAGAAACTCAGGCAGACATTTAATAGAACTTACTAAGGTCACACACCTAGTAAGTATTTGAGATCCCATTCAAAAGCAGGTCTTGCTAACTCCAGACCTAACACTCTAAACATTCTACCATCTAGCTGTCAAAGAGATCAAAGAAAAAGAAAAAGACTCATACATCCAAAAAATCTATAAAGATTATTTTTGTGTAATGGCAAAGAAATGTAAATGAGAGGGATACCAATCAATTGGGAAATAACAAATGAGTGTAATAAAATTTCTGTGTGCCTTTAAAAATGATAAAAGAAACAGCTCTGAGGAACTTGGGAAGACTTTCCTGAACTGGTATAGAGTGAAGTGTTCAGAACCAAGAGAATCATTTGTACAATGACAACAATACTATGAAAAAAAAACTTTGAAAAAATGGTTATTGTTATATTCCTAAACATCATTCCATCAGAGTAATGAGGATGCATAATATTCAGATTCTGAAACAGATAAAATGAACTTATGATATAGAATGTAATATTTTTTGGACATGACTAATATCAGAATGTTTTTAATAATGTATACTTTAATGAGCTTTTTGTTTTGTTTTTGTTTTGTTTTTGTTTTGTTTATTGCATGGGGAATAATTAGGAAAAAATGAATGCTTATCCATTTAAAAAAATACTTTTAAGGTTAAAAACAATAAGTAGGGGACATATTATATAGAAAATAGATGGCTAGATTTAAAATGGAGAATATCTCTGTTCGTGTTCGGTTTCTTAAATCATTTCTCCTCTTAGAATTCTTAAGAAACTCTATAAAGCCATAAGTTACAGAGGAATTCCCAATGTGTTGCCAATTTACATTGGTAAAAGAAGATTAAGTACCAACAATTTCTACACTGATCAAATCATGGACTTACACCTTTTCTTTTTCTTTCTTTCTTTTCCTTTTCTTTTTTCTGTAAAAAAAAAAATGGATGAAATTATGTTGCCAACATCCCATACTATAAAGGTTAGGAATTCAAATATTCAAGTTCTTTCTTTCCATGGCTCTGAGAAGGATAACATTTTTTTTTCCATCTAGTTGCCTATGTATATCTGAAATGGAGCCAGAAGATAGGTTTCAGCACAGCTTCTAAGGAGTAATCCTGGGAAGGTCTGTGATCAAGCATTTGACAGCTGGCAGTCTGAGACAGAGCTGGACTGGAGTACATGCTCCAGATCAAAGATTAGAACAGCCTGAAGGAAAAAGAATCAGACTAGCAATTGGGTCAAGTAGAAAAGGTTAGGACTGGCATTCCAAATAAGAAAAAAATATTTTGGAAAGAGAGGAAACTCAAATGTGGGAGGCTGTGTCAGGATTGACTGAAAAAAAAAATTTATTAGGGAAGGTGTTATCTCCATTTTCCTGAAGAGAAGGTAGATCCATGATTCAGACAAACTGGAAGTAGTGCCAGAGTTATCCAAGCTGATTAAAATTCACAGGGCAACCTCCTGGCAAAGACAATATCTAGACTGAGAAATGCTATGTAAATTGTCACTCAATCCCTGTAAAACTGGACAATTTCTGTTCTGTCCTTCTCCTCTTAGCATGTAAGCACTTACACTCCACCTTTCCAACAATGGGAAGATCCTCCTTTCATTTATATCCTACTTGTTGTTGCTGCAACATTTTTCAGTTGTGTCTGACTTTTCATGACCCCTTTAGGGATTTTCTTAATATAAATACTGAAATGGGTAGCCTTATCTTTTTTCTAGCCTATCTTACAGATGAGGAAACTGAGGCAAACAGGATGAAGTGACTGAATCGCCCAGGCTTCCAAAGCTGGATCACAAAAATATATGAGGCTGGATTTGAACTTACTTATTCCTAACTTCAATGCAAACATTATATCCACTCCACCATCTAGCTATTCTCACATACATCCTATTCTTCCTTAATATACCATCACCTCTTGTCTTAAATCTCCCCTGCCTAAAATTAAAATGACCAATCACTTCTCAAATTGTATTATTGACCTTTATTTGGATTTCTCCTTTGTCTTCATGGTCTGCCTTCTATTTTGTCCTCAGTAATATCAACAAACATTTACTATTTTCTATTATAAGTAATAGTAAAGCGTGCTTGATACTGAAGCCATAAAGATTAAAAAGGTTGCAAAATTTACCCTTGAAGGAAAGGGAATAAGTTAAATAGTATTTACTAGGGTGCAGCCACTGTGCCAAGCATGTTTATAAAGATTATCCCATCCAATTTTCACCACAACTCTACAAATTGGGTGCTATCGTTATGTCTGTTTTACAATTAAGGAAACATAGATTAAGTGACTTGCCCAGAGTCACACAGCTGATTTACATATGTGAGGTCATATTTTAAACTCAGGACTTTTTGATCCCAGTATTATATCAACTATATAACCAACTACCTGGGATCTTTATACTCTATTTTTTTTTTTTTTGCAAGGCATTTGGGGTTATTCTTAAAATTTACTCGACCTCTTTACTATCTTTTTTTGCTGGATATATACTACTCTGGGCACATGAGGAATACACTAGGCACATCAAATCCTCCCCCCCCAATTTAAAAAAAAATTTTAGAAGTTATCTATCTAATAATATAAGGAATTGAGTTGAAAGGAAACCAGATGGAATTGATCAGGTTCAAGAGTGTACTAATAAATATTTAATAACATATGTATACATATATATGTGTGTGTGTGGAGAGGGTTTATATGTATATGAATATATTTGCATATTTATATATCTCTATGTATATGTGTATATATGTATATGTATATTTGTATATGTTATTACATATATGTGTGTATATGCATACATATAGAGCTATATATGGATTTCTATATCTATAGTTATAAATAGCTACATATTTCTATATTTCTACATATTCAGTTGTTTTTCAATTTTGTCTCTCTCTATGAAACACCCTTTCTTGGGAAAGATACTGGTGTGGTTAGCTATTCTCTTCTCCACTTCATTTTACAGATGCAGATATTGAGGCAAACAAATTATACACATATATACATTCAGCATACCTTTAAAGTTTAATCTGCATTCTCAAGATTTTTTCATCACTTCTTTAAATCTAGATAAGCAACAAAATAACAAAGGCTAATTTGCAGGGCTTGATGATTTGAGGTATAAATGCTCACATGGAAAAAAAAAAGTCAGCTTTTACAATTCTATTTGAACTGCTCCAGAATATTCCTGGTAGATTTTCCCTTATGGTAGACGTATTTTCCCATCTACTATATCTTATGTAACACTACCTCACAGATTCTTTTATAAACTTCAAAGTGCTTTAGAAATGTAGGAAAACATTATTACTTCCATTTTTCTGTCCTTAAAACTTTTCTTTCACAAAGCCATATATTTCTATATATTTTTCTTTTTTTTTCTTTTTTTTCAAGTTTCACATCTTTATTCATCTGTTAAATTCAACATGATTTCATGCAAAAAGAGGGAAAAATCAAGCATTTCCTAGTTGTGTAAAGAATTGTGCAGATGGCTTGTGGAAGACCTTCATTCTCACAGTCAAGAAAGCATCTTTTTCACTTAGAATTCTGGGCCTTCTTTCTTCAGCTTGCTATAATCCACATTTACTGAATAGAACTTGTACTGATCAGTGGGATTCATTTTGTTCCAAGGTTCTGGGTTGTTATTTCTGTCCCAACTGACATCGGGATTGAACAGCGCCAGTCGCATCACGTGCAGCGAGGCCCCGGAGCCCCCTGCTCCGATGAACACAAACAGGGGGATCAAGCTCGGGTCCTTCTTGGCCTGGCTGAGGATCATGCGGAACATGGAGGCGACGGGGTCAGGCGGCTGCAGAACTCAGGCTGGTTTCATTCATTCCCTAGCTTGCGGCTCTTAGGTCAATGTCACCTGTCACTGCGGAGGAGGAGGAGTCGGAGTCAGAAGAGCCGGAGGAGGAGGAGCCAGAGGAACCGGGCTATATTTTTCTTTATAACCCCTCTTCATTAATTTCATCTTTCATTTTTTGCCTGATCATGAAATGCTCTATGTATGTGAGTCTTAATGCATGGTTCCAAAAGGCCCCCATTTGTTCAAATAATGAACACCTCAAAAATGGATATATTGTTTGAATTCATTCTGCATATTCCCATTAGGCTAGAACCAATGACTGTATTTTACATAATTATAACTTCAAGTAGTGCAAATTTAAATATATGCAATCACTCTAGGGGATTCATCACTTGCATTAATTGCAATCTAGTTACATATAAATATAGCAAAAACAACAACCAGCCCTAATTCTCATAAAGACAATCATCTACTTCAGATTTGCCATAACACTGCATTCAATAATGCTTCAGTGTATTTATCATGATACATAATAAATCATATGTAAGTTATAGTATTGTTCCCCTGCTACACATCAAACTCTATGAGAGCAGGGATTGAATCTAACCAAACCATCTTATCTTCTCCAATACTTACTAGCAATACTCTGAAAACAACAGGAGATCCATAAATTTAAGTTATATTTTATTTTAAATGCGTATATGTGTCTACATGGGGGCATACTGAGAGGATCTTTATTTGTGACAAGAATTACCTATAGGTGTGTATACAATTTTAGAGGAACTAATGATGAATATTTTTAAGAAATCTTTTGGTTTTAAGTATAGCAGAGTCAAGAGTCATTGCAGGGATTGTAATCAGTTGACAATCTAATAATTATGTGTATCTGTGGAGGAGACAAAAATATAAGATATGGTTTCTTGTTCTTTATTACTAATTCTAGCTAAAAACATAATTGCAAGAAATAAAAATTCAATTAAAATAGAACATATATTAGGACAGTTTCTGATTATTTTCTAAATAAAGATAACATTCTTGCTGAAAAAATAAGAGACTAGAACTTCTTTTATTGTTGTTGGATTGCTGGTTTTTCTTCAGTGATAAATATCTGCAACATATGAATACTCTGACGCTGTTCTGGTACCTTCTCATATGGTATTTGAAAAAAAATGATTTTGTAGTCAAAGGAGTTAGATTCACATACCATCTCTAATATTTACTACCTTTGTGAATTTTGCAAATCACTCAATCTCCCTTTATTTCAGTTTCCTCATTTGAAAAATAAAAGTGTTTCTGTAAGAAACGACCAGCAGGACGATTTCAGAGAGGCCTGGAGAGACTTGCATGAACTGATGCTGAGTGAAACGAGCAGAACCAGGAGATCATCATGCACAGCAACAACAGTATTACATGATGATCAATTCTGGTGGACATGGATCTCTGCAATAAAGAATTGTCTCAAACCAGTTCCAGTTGTTCACTGAAGAAAACCATATACACCCAGAAAGAGGGACATGAAATATGGACCACAACGTAACATTTTCATGATCTCTATTGACATTTGCTTGCATTGTGTTGCCTTTCTCTGATTCTTTTTTTTTCTTGTAGATAGGATTTTTCTTGCATAACTTCTCAAGCATTTCAACGTTATTAACATGTAGTGGACTTCCTGCCATCTAGGGGAGGGGAGGGGACTGGGGGTAAAATTTGTATTGGAAAGCTTTGTAAAGATCAAGGTTGGGGAACTACCCATACATATGTTATACAAATAAAAAGCTTTAAAAAAAAAAGAAAAAGAAAAGTGTTGAATGAGATGAAATATTTCTTGAGTTACCAACCTTAAAGTCTTATAGAACTCTATGGTAAAAAGAATGATGAATTTGGAATCAGAATATACTTAGGTATGAATAATGACTTGTATAATATAGGACTTATGATAAATCACTTAATCTCTCTACATTTCAGTTTTCTTGCCTGTAACATTAGACAAAAAATACATAAGCTCTAAAATCCTTTTGTTTTTAAATCTTTTCACTTTGATGTATTTTGATCTATTATCAAATTTGAAAAGATCAATTTGGAGGAAGGGTAGATTTGTAGGCTGAGCTAAAGACTGCTAAAGATCAGCTGTCGATTTTATATGCTGTCAACCTTGGCCCTAAATTTAATGAGTAAGATTAGTCTTTCTCTCAAAATCAATTTAGTTTAGATGATTTCCAATATCATAATTTTTAAGGTTGTATATGAATGGAACTCTATATCAACTTTATTAGTATATTATAAAGTGTGAAAATATCTGTTTTTGTCTTAATTATGGATTACTGACTTTCAATCCCATAGAGAGCCAGGATTTTATTGTGCATTTCTACATAATAAGCCATGGCTAGACAGATTAGAAATTGTTAACAAAGTAAAGATTATTTACATCTGTCTGCTTTTTTGTCATCTCTCTCTTTGAACTTTTCTTCTTATAGCATTAAGATATTAATGAATGCAATTCTGTGATCATCTACATGACAAAGATGGGAAAAATATCTTTTGAGATCACAGTTATAGAAAAACTAAGAAAGCTTTCTAAAATGACACAACGCATGAACCTTATCAAGGGATCCTTGTTGAACAGATATTAAGAGAAACAGATGATGAATATTTCTTTTAAAATCTTCTGGTTTAGAGTAAGGCAGAATCAAGAAGAGTCATTGTACAGATGGAAATTAATCAATTAATCATCCAACGTTTGTGGATATCTGCTATAGGCAAGACACTATAAGACCTTTAGGGGAGAAAGAGAGGTATAAGATATACCATAAATTAATGGTACCAGATCTTAGAAAAAACATAAAAGAGGTTGCTTGTTTCCTTTTTAGGTCCTTTTCATCTGAATGCTCCATACCCAATCTCTCCAGTTTCTTTTTTTTCTACAGAATAAGAAATTATTCCCATAGAGGGGAAGTGATGGCCAAAATCACACAGTTGCATATTGGTTTTGAAATCTTATTAGATATTTAATACTCTTTTCTGTCTACTATAAAAGAAGGTAATGGCACCAATCCAGTCATTTCTTATTAAAATGAAAATAAAAAATAAAGTATTAGTCTTGACCTTACCACTATGTAGCCTTGTAAGTTATAAATGAAGAAAGTCAGTTAACCAATCACTTCATCACATTTCTTTTTTTTTTTGATGATGGCTTTTTTTTTAAATTAAAGCTTTTTATTTGCAAAACATATGCATAGGTAAATTTTTCAACATTGACCTTTGCAAAGCTTTCTGTTACAAATTGTTCCCTCCTACCCCCCACCGCTCCCCTAGATGGCAGGAAGTCTAATACATGATAATTATGTTAAAATATTTGACAGATCAAATATGTGTACATATATCTATACAGTTATCTTTCTGTACAGGAAAAAAAAAAACCTGAGAAGGAAAATATAATGTAAGCAAACTGTAACGACCAGCGTTATAATTAAGGGTAGGATATACTTACCTGTACAGGCTTCGGACGTCTCCAGCTTCCAGCCTCCACTGGAAGAAACTTCACAGTTCACCACAGGACAGGAGGATATGCTTACTTTATTAAGTTCTACCATTACATCTTGTCCTATCTTAAGCTAATGGTGGCGGCCTCTATGGCAGCAGCAGCAGCAGTCTCTCTGCCCCCTGCAGCCTCCTCTTTTATCCTTCTACTCCTTCCCCGCCCATGCCACAGTGAACCAAACGTGTCCCACCCCGAAGGTCTCAGGTCTGAGCTGGCCTGCTATGATAGGGCACCGGCCCACGAGCCATGTGTAGTACTTGCAGGTCGTGTGCAATATGCAGAACATCTATCACATGACTTAGGCTCTATGGTCCTCCATCCCGCGGTGTTCTGCTGTATCAGCACTGCCACATCAGCAGTGTTCTGTCACACCCTGTGCTCAGCCTTTCGGCCCCTAGATGGTCACGTGCGTTCCTGCTGGCTACAAGCCCTGGACCTTACAGCAAACATCCATAGAGAGTGTGAAAATGCTACATTGTGGTCCAGACTCAGATGCCATAGGCCTCTCCCTGGATGTATATGGCATTCTTCATTACTGAACAGCTGGAACTAGTTTGATACATCTCATTGTTGAAGAGAACCATGTCCTTCAGGATTGATCATCATATAGTCTTATTGTTGCCATGTACAATGATCTCTTGGTTCTGCTGATTTCACTCAGCATCAGTTCATGCAGGTATTTCCAGGCATCTCTGAAATCATCCTGTTGATTGTTTATTACAGAACAGTAATATTCCATGACACATTCATATATCATAATTTATTCAGCCATTCTCCAATTGATGGGCATCCACTCAGTTTCCTGTTTCTAGCCACTACAAAAAGGGCTGCTACAAACGTTTTGCACATTTCCCTCCTTTAAGATCTCTTTGGGATATAGGCCCAATAGAAACACTGCTGGATTAAAGGGTATGCACAGTTTGGTAACTTTTTAAGCATAGTTCCACATTGCTCTCCAGAAAGGTTGGATCCATTCACAATTCCACCAACAATGTATCAGTGTCCCAGTTTCCCCACATTCCTTCCAACATTCGTCATTATCTTTTCCTGCCATCTTAGCCAATTTGACAAGTGTATAGTGGTATCTCAGAGTTGTCTTAATTTGCATTTCTCTGAACAATAGTTATTTGGAACACCTTTTCATATGAGTAGAAGTAGGTTTAATTTCATCATCTGAAAATTGTTCATATCCTTTGACCATTTATCAATTGGAGAGTGGCTGGAATTCTTATAAATATGAGACAATTCTCTATATATTTTAGAAATGAGGCCTTTATCAGAATCCATAAATGTAAAGATGATTTTCCAATTTATTGCTTCCCTCCTAATCTTCTCTACATTAGTTTTATTTGCAAAAAAAAAAAATTTAACTTAATATAATCAAAATTATCTATCTGGTGTTCAATTATGAGTTTTAATTTTCCTTTGGAAACAAATTCCTTCCTTCTCCACAGGTCTGAGAGGTAAACTACACTATGTTCCTCTAATTTGCTTATAATATCACTCTTTATATCTAAATCATGAACCAGTTAGATCTTATCTTGGTATGTGGTGTTGGGTGTGGGTCAAGCCCTAATTTCTTTCATACTAGTTTCCAATTTTCCCAGTAGTTTTTGTCAAATAGTTGAGTGTTTATCCCAAAAGCTGGGGTCTTTGGGTTTATCAAACACTAGATTCCTATAGTTATTGCCTGGTTTATCCTGTGATCCTATCCCATGCCACTGATGAACTACTCTCTTTCTTAGCCAGTACCAAATGATGACCGCTGTTTCATAATATAATTTTAGATCTGGCACAGCAAGGCCGCCCTCATCACCCTTTTTATCATTAATTCCCTTGAGATTCTTGACCTTTTCTTCTTCCAAATGAATTTGTCTACTATGTTTTCTAGATCTGTAAAATAATTTCTTGGGAGTTTGATTGGTATGGCACTAAATAAGGAAATTAGTTTGGGTAGCACTGTCATTTTTATTATATTTTCTTGGCCTACCCAAGAGCACTTGATGTTTTTCCAACTGATTAGGTCTGACTTTATTTGTGTGGAAAGTGTTTTGTAGTTTAGTTCATATAGTTCCTGACTGTTCCTTGGCAGATAGATTCCCAAATATTTTATACTATCAAAAATTATTTTGAATGGAATTTCTTTTTGTATCTCTTGCTGCTAAACTTTGTTGGTAATATATAAAAATGCTGATGATTTATGTGGATTTATTTTGTATCCTGCAACTTTGCTAAAGTTGTGAATTGTTTCTAGTAGTTTTTCAGTTGAGTCTTTAGGCTTCTCTAAGTATACCATCATGTCATCTGCAAAGAGTGATAATTTGGTTTCCTCGTTACCTACTCTAATTCCTTTTATCTCTTTTTCTTCTCTTACTGCCAAAGCTAACATTTCTAATACAATATTAAATAGTAATGGTGACAGTGGGCAAACTTGTTTCACTACTGATCTTATTGGGAATGGGTCTAGTTTGTCCCCATTACATATGATGCTTGCTGATGGTTTTAAATAAATGCTACTGATCATTTTAAGGAAAAGCCCACTTATTCCTATACTCTCTAGTGTTTTTAATAGGAATGGGTGTTGGATCTTATCAAATGCTTATTCTGCATCTATTGAGATAATCATATGATTTTTGTTAGTTTGGTTATTAATATAATTGATTATGCTCATAGTTTTCCTAATGTTGAACCAGCCCTGCAATCCTGGCATAAATCCTACTTGGTCATAGTGTATTATTCTGGAGATGACTTTCTATAATCTTATTGCTAATATCTTTATTTAAATTTTTTGCATCAATATTTATTATGGAAATTGGTTTATAGTTTTATTTCTCTGTTTTCACCCAACTTGGTTTAGCTATCAGCACCATATCTGAGTCATACAAGTAATTTGGTAGTACACCATGTTTCCCTATTTTTTCAAATAGTTTATGTAGTATTGGAATTAATTGTTCTTTGAATGTTTGGTAGAATTCTCATGTGAATCCATCTGGCCCTGGAGATTTTTTCTTAGGGACAATTTTCTCCCGGCTTTATATTGCATGTGATTTTTATTGCATCATGATCTGAAAAAGATGCATTTACTATTTCTGAGTTTCTGCATTTGATTTTGAGGTTTTTATGCCCTAACACATGATCAATTTTTGTATAAGTTCCATGAACTGCAGAGAAAAAAGTAAACTCCCTTCTGTCTCCATTCAATTTTCTCCAAAGATCTATTATACTTAACTTTTCTAACATTTTGTTTACCTACAAAACTTCTTGATTTATCTAATTCAGAGAGAGCAAGGTTGATATCCCCCACTAGTATAGTTTTGCTGTCTATTTCTTGTTGCAAGTCTCTTAACTTCTCCTCTAGGAATTTGGATGCTATACCACTTGGTGCATATAGGTTTAATATGGAAATTGCTTCATTATCTATGGTACCCTTATAGTTTCCTTCCTTATCTCTTTTAATTAGATTTATCTTTGCTTTTACGTTTTTACTTGATCTGAGATCAGGATTGATACCCTTGCTTTTTTTTTTGTTTGTTTGTTTTCTTGAAGCATAATAGATTCTGCTTCAGCCCTTTACCTTCACTCTGTATGTATCTCTGTGCTTTAGATGTGTTTCTTGTAAACAACATATTGTTGGATTCTGGCTTTTAATCCAGTCTGCTATCTGCTTCTGATTTATGGGAGAGTTCATCCCATTAAAATTCACAGTTAAAATAACTAATCCTCTGTTTCCTGCGATCTTATTTACCTCTTTCCTTTCCCCTTTCTCCCTTTCCTCCTCGTCAGTATTTGAACACTAGTCCAGAGAACTTTCCAAACTCCAGTTTTCCAGTTTTCCCAACATGCCAGTTTGAGAAGTGTGACAGTATGCTTATCCTATTCCTGCCAAAGGTGTAGGGTGAGGAAGAAAGCCATACCTCACCTTCCCCTGTTGGAATCTTGGGTAGGAAGGGAATTGGTTTCCTTTTTCCAGGACTGTGGACGCCTTCCTTGAAAATAAATAGCCCCCCTACATGGTCACTGTCCTTCTATTACTATCTTCTGTACAAATATGATCTTCAGTCCTCAACTGAACTGACCCCAAGTCAGTATCATGAAATTATAGCCCTGGCCCAAAAAGTATATTGGGCTAAGTAAGGCTTCTTAGCTTTGCAGATCTGTTTTCCAATCTTGTAGCTGAGTAGAGATCACCTGGCTTAAAGGATTTGCTTTCTGTCTAGGCAGCAAAGAAATTTTCCATGAGGACGTCCTACAAATGTCTTTTACTCATGTACTTTTCCCATCTTTACTGGCCCCCGACCCTTAAAAGACCCCTTTAAATTTCCAATTTGCTTCCTTGATGAGAAAAACCTTTCCCCTTTCTCTTTCTGGCCTCTAAAGTCTTCCCTTTATTTCAGATCTTTCCTGATCTTAGCAGGAAAATAGTTTTCTGTACCTTTTAAAATTTTTAAACAACTGTGATTCTTGAAATTCTAATTCAATCTTAACCTATTTCATACAGCCCTATTTTGTTTTTCAGCCTGAAACAGATTCAGTAGCCTACTGTAGAAGCTGCCTTCATGAAAGTTGGTAATGACTACAAAAATCATTTTACCTCTAAGTTCCTTAGTTACTTTACCTTTAAAATAGGTGAGCTGGACAAGATAAAATCTAACGTCTTTCTAGCTGAACATCTTAGAAGCCTGGGATCAATTTATAATGATTGTTTTTTTTTTTAAAGTCTCTTCTGCAAAAGCTATAGAAACTATTATTATACCTTTAAGATCAGAGAAATTGTGACTGATAGTTGTAGCTGTCATTTTAGGAAATACTTTAATGTATGAAGTAAGTGAATAGGTGTCTAACTGATTTTTGAAAAGTTTATGAGAAAATTGAGAGTTTTATCTGGTATTTGTAAAAATATTCAGTTTTAATATTTTTTAAATAATTGTACTTTATTTGTAAGGAGAAAGTCATCTATAAATAAATTCTTTCTATGACATCTGGAAAGAATCTTAGATGTAATAGAAAGAAGATATAGAGACCTTATTTCTTAATGTAACTATTTTACATTTTTATCTTGTGAAAAAAATGAAAAAAAATTCTTGAGAAAATACTTTATTTCGAATGTTGAACAAGCTGAGTGGTAGAACTGTGTTTTTATAAGTTGAACTATGTTTTTAGAAGTAAGGAGTAGTCATTTCCAGTATGGTGAGAGAAAAACTTGACAATGACTTTTTCCATAACTGGAATGACATAACTAACTTTGTATATGCATATATATGTTTTAATAATTAATTGTTAATAAGGCATCCAGCAATTTTTGTATTTCTTTAATCCTGGAAGATTAAGGGAACATATACATGCATGTATGTATTTACATGTATATGCATATATATGTTTGTATATATGCTTATTTGTGCACATGTGTAGATGTATGTCTAAGTAGATGGATAGATAGGGAAATAAAGGGAGGGAACAAGACAAAAGGAAGAGATAGGAGTAAATAATATTGGGGAAATATGTTTTCTCTGGTTTATTTGATTTAATTAATTGAGTTTGGTAGGATAATTGAGAGCTATGATGAAACTTTATCAATGACGAACTCTGCAAAATAACCCCTGAATTTCTCTACAATTTGGAATGATAAATTTTAAAACAGGAATTAGTACAATAACAGGTTAAGGCTATTTTCACTTCACTGTTCTTAAACCTCTTTTCCCATTCTATCACTGATATTGCACAGTCAATTCAATTTCCCTTCCAATTGTAAGTACCACCCTCGTTAGAATGTAAGCTCCTTGAAAACATTCCATTCATTTTGTTTGTGTTCTGTATATGATCAGCATATAAAAGGTAATAGTTCTCATCTCATTGGAATTAGGAGTAGATACTGAATACAATGAATTATTGTGGTTCAAGCAAACATTTTAATAATTTGATTATTTATCATTTGATGACCTCCTGAGATGCATTGTCCTCAGAGAATTTACCTAAAATCCTATTTTAATAGATATGAAATATTAATAAAATATAATTTGAATCACACATCAGTAATGTAGAACATATCCAATATAATAAAGAAAAAGTCAATTTTCTCTAGTCTCCAATATCTATATTAGTGTCCCTCACTAATACCAGAATCCACTTATGAGTACATTGTTTTATACTGAAAGAGAGAATTAATGTATTCCTTCTCCATGATTCATAACAAAGGCAAAAAAAGGCTTTTACTATGTTCAGCTCACACAGTCTTTTATAAATTGGTTCCAATTACATAAAAACTTTAATCCAATAAATTTCTTTAACATATCAATCGTTTACAACTACAACAGACTTTGGTCTCAGTTCTCATTTTCAAGCCTAAAATTGATTTTTCATGTAATAGTTTAATAACAATCCTTAAAAATTATAATATTTGACCTCTCCCAAATTATTCTTGATTTGTTCAAGTCTGAGACTAGCACTGATAATGTTATTTTTTCCTATTCTAGTTATAATACATTTTAATTGATTGACTACTTCACTCTATAGAGAAAAGTTCATTGGGAAGTTGTTATCTCCTCCAAAAACAAAACAAAACAAAAAACAAAACAAAACAAAACAAAACAAAGCAAAACAAAACAAAACAAAAACAAAACATTTAAATCAAATCTGGCTCTCTGTAGAGATCAGCAGATCGATTCCCCTGATCATCGCAATGGCATAAACCTTCAAGCAGTCTTGGACAAAAGTCTTTTTCACAGCAAATCAATTTACATCTTTTATTTGGGATAGCACTTCTGCATATTTTTCAATGTTTGTTCATATATGGCATGGCTTAGGAATAATATCTTTGATATTCTGCCCAAAAGTTTGGCATTAAATGCAATGATAGAATCAAAGTTTTATGAGACATCCTGAGCAATGAGTGAAATAGTTGGAAGAGTTGAATCTTTGAGGTAATGTGTGAATTCTTCAGTCCTGATGGAAGTATCAAGCAAAGTCACTAAATTTTGATCCTGATAAATCATTTTCTTTCTTTAAAGATCTGTGTAATTTGAGATATACTCACAGCTGAGTTTTGTTTTAATATCCAAGGAGAAAAGAGCATGAACCAAATAGAAATATATTTATTTTATGATAAATAAATATTTCTCAGGCAATCCCAGTATCCTCTCAATTGGATATCAGTTGAGGTAATTTTTTTTTTGGTTTGTTTGTTTTTGCTCTGTTTTGTTTTGCTTTTTCTTTGCAAGATCCCTGAATCTCTTTAGTCAGTTTATGTCTCTGGAACAGGAAGGCCTAAATTTGAACCATACCCCCTTCCCCTTGCATATCTGTGCATTCCTTTCTGTGACTAAGGAGAAGCAGGAGGCTTCAGCAACACTTTGTTTCAATTATTTTTATTTTAGACCACATGGGCAGTGACAGCTCACCCCATTGTACAGGATGTTCCTTTCTCTTCTTCCTGGAGTGCTTTATCCCTCAAAGTAGATTCCTTCTCCTCTTCAAAAAAAATCAACCACACACATACGTATACCACATCTCATAGGGAGCCATATCAAGGGCAGGATGTTTGAATAAAGGTCATTCTTGTTGCTCATGAGCTAGATAAGTGAGATTCTGGGTAGAAAAAAATTTAATTTTGTAGCAGCAAGAGCATCCTCCTAACCTCTTAGCCATTTTATAAAAGCAGTGTTTAGCCCTTACTTGAGATTAATGACCCATTAAAGGAACTTTCCTGTCCCCCCCATGTTAGTATCCACACTGGACATTATTGTGGGACCTGTAATTCTTTTATATCACAGTTTGCCAATAGGACCTTGTGGCTATGATTCATTTCTTTGAGGCTAATTCTTAAAACAATACAAAACTGCTCCACATTACTCTAATCCAAAAATGGAGAAAAGTCTCAAATGGTCAGAATTCAGAATAGAAGAGATATAATAAATCAGCCAATAGAGTAAATTCAAAATTGAATTTATGCATTGTTATATGATAGATATATTATTTTGTTCTTTGTTCTTTTGTGTGAAGAGTTACAAATGATAGTATTTGATAAACCCTTTGACTCAGCAGTGCCATCACCAAGATTGTGTTCCAAAGAGATATAAAAAAGAAAAATGACCTGTTTGTACTAAAATATTTATAGCAGCTCTTTTATGGCAAAGACTTGGAAGCTGAAGGGAGACTTATTAACTTACTATTGTTCTATAAGAAATAATGTACAGAATACATTCAGAAAATGAATCCAGAAAATGGAAAGATGTACATGAACTGATGCACAGTGAAGTGAACAGAACCAGGAGAACATTATACACAGTAAGAATAATATTGTATGATGATAAACCATGAGTGACTTAGCTATTCTGCCCAATATAATGATCTAAGATAACTACAAAAGGCTTATGATGAAAAATACTGTCCACCTCTAGAGAAAGAACTGAAAGACTTGAAATGCAGGTTATAGCATACTTTTTATTTTTCTTGTTTTTATATTTATTTTTGCTATGCATGCTTTTCACAATATGACATTCCCAATACATGTTTTGATGACTGCACAAGTAAAGCTAAATCAAAATGTCTGCTTTCTTAGTGAAGTAGAGGGTAAGGAGAAAATTTTGAACTCAATTTAAAAAAAAAGAATGTTTAAAATTGCTTTTACTTGTAATTTGGAAAAAATAAAATGCTAAAAAAGGTATCCTTGAGGAATTTTGCCTTCTTTTCTATCTTTTTCACAAAATGGCTGGGTCTCCTCAATAGCCATAATTATAATGTTTGATATTTGATAGAAAGCTGGATTTTAGAGTCTGGAGGACCTGAGTTTTAATCCTGTCTGTTGCAAACTAGATGTGTGTCCCTGGGCAGGTCACTTGATCCCTCTGATCCTCGGTTTCTTTATCTGCAAAGTGAAATTAATATAGTACCTGTTTTCCATGGTTTTAAAGAGATTCATAGTCCTCTCTCTGGGTGTAGATGGCTCTCTTCATCACAAGATCTTTGGAATTGGCATCAGTCATCTCATTGTTGGAAAGAGTCACATCTATCAGAATTGATTGTCATATAACATTGATGTTGTGTACAATAATCTCCTGGTTCTGCTTATTTTGCTTAGCATCAGTTCATGTAAATCTCTCCAGGCCTCTCTAAAATTATCATTCTGATCATTTCTTACAGAACAATAATATTCCATAATAGTCATATACTATAATTTTTTCAGTCATTCTCCAATTCATGGGCATCCATTCAGGTTCCAGTTTCTAGTCTTTACAAAAAGGGCTGCCACAAACATTTTTGCACATGTGGGTCCCTTTCCTTCCTTTAAGATCTCTTTGGGATATAGGCCCAATAGAAACACTGCTGGGCCATAGGGTATGCACAGTTTGATAACTTTTTGAACATAGTTCCAAATTGCTCTCCAGAATGACTGGGTCCATTTACAATTCTACCACCAATGTATTAATGTCCCAGTTTTCCCACATCCCCTCCAACATTCATCATTATCTTTTCCTGTCATCTTAGCCAATCTGACAGGTGTGTAGTAGTATCTCAGAGTTGTCTTAATTTGTATTTCTCTGCTCAATAGTGATTTAGAGCACCTTCTCATCTGATTAGAAATGTTTTTAATTTATTTGTCTGAAAATTGCCTGTTCATTTCCTTTGACCATTTATCATTTGGAGAATGGCTTGAATTCTTATACATTAGAGTCAATTCTCTCTATATTTTAGGATATCAGAACCTTAAATGTAAAAATAGGTTCCCAGTTTATTGCTTCCCTTCTGATCTTGTTTACATTAGTTTTGATTGTACAAAAGCTTTTTAACTTAATATAATCAAAATTATCTACCTGATGTTCAGTAATGATTTCCAATTCTTCTTTGGACACAAATTCTTTTTTTTTACTCCACAGATCTGAGAGGTAAACTATCTTATGTTCTTCTAATTTGCTTATAATATAACTCTTTATGTTTAAATCATGAACCCAGTTGGATCTTATCTTAGTATGTGGTATTAGGTGTGGGTCAAGTCCTAATTTCTTCCATATTAGTTTCCAATTTTCCCCAGAAATTTTTGTCAAATAGTGAGTTCTTATCCCAAAAGTTGGGGTCTTTGGGTTTGTCAAATACAACATTGCTATAGTTATTGACTATTCTGTCATATGATCCTAACTTATTCCACTGATTGATTACTCTATTTCTTAGCCATGACCAAATGGTTTTGTTATTTGCTGATTTATAATATATATTTTAGGTCTGGCATAACTAGGCCACCTTCGTTAGCATTTTTTTCATTAATTCCCTTAAAATTCTTGATCTTTTGTTCTTCCAGATGAACTTTGCTATTATTTTTTTCGATCTATAAAATAATTTTGGGGAGTTTGAGTGGCATGGTACTAAATAAGTAGATTAACTTAGGTAGTATTAACATTTTTATTATATTTGCTTGGCCTACCCATGAGCACTTGATATTTTTCCAACTAATTAAATCTAACTTTATTTGTGTGAAAAGTGTTTTTTAGTTGTGTTCATATAGTTCCTGACTTTCCCTTGGCAAGTATATTCCCAAATATTTTATGATATTGACAGTTATTTTAAATGGAATTTCTTTTTATATCTCTTGCTGCTGGACTTTGTTGATAATATATAACAATGCTGATGATTTGTGTGGATTTAATTTGTATCCTGCTACTTTGCTAAAGTTGTGAATTGTTTCTAGTAGTTTTTTAGTTGTTTTTCTAGGATTCTTTAAGTATACCATCATATCATCTTCAAAAAGTGATAATTTGGTTACCTCATGACCTATTCTAATTCCTTTGTTCTGATTTACTTCTCTTATTCCCAAAGCTAACATTTATATCAGTGAATCAATAACATTTTGGAAACATCTCAAACTTCTGGCTGATATAGCTTTAAGAGACAGCAGTATTGTTTCTTTTTCTAAGTCCTACAAAATATAGTTTGCTTGAACAATGAGTACCCAGAAGACAGATTAATATAATATTTTATATTATTCTTCTGGAAAAGCTGAAATGATATGAATTAAACAAGAATATAATTGGTCAGAAATGGCTTGATGGTTGGACTCAGAAATAAACATTAGCACAATAATATCAATGTGATATGGTGAATCTACTAAAGCTTCACAAGGATCCCCACTTGGTCATATGTTATTTAACAGTTTCAATCATTGACTTAAATGAAGACATAAATGGAATACTCTTTAAATTGGTATATTACACAAAGTTGAGAAGAATAGTTAATACACTGAGTGATAGAACCAATATTAGGCCCAATCTTCTAAAATGAATTTTAATAGAGATAAGTGAAAAAAAATCAGTTTTATAAGTATAGAATGGAGATTATTTAAACAAAAAATTGTTCTGAGAAAGGTTTTGAGGGTTTTATTGGATTTTAATCTCAATATGGATCAACACTTTGATGTGGTGAATAAAAAAGAAAAAGATATTGTGGTCATAGGGGCACAGATTACAGAAATAAGAAGATATCATTATCCCTGTACTCTGCACTTATCAGATGTCACATGTTCTATTTTTGAGCATCATGTTTCAAAAAATATGTTGGTAAATTAAAGAATGGAACAGTGGATAGAGTGTCAGGTCTGGAGTCAGGAAAATTTTCCTTCATGAATTCAAATCTTACTATTTGTTTAACATTAGACAATTCATTTAATCCTGTTTATGTTAATTTCCTCATCTGTACAATGAGCTGGAGAAAGAAATTGCCAAACCATTCCAATATCTTTGCTAAGAAATCATCATGTGGGGTCAAAAAGAGTCAGACACAACAGAAAAACAACTAAACAATAACAAACTGAAGAAAGACTAGAGGGACCCATCAGAATAAGTCCATAACATAATGAAGAGCATTTGAAAATATTATGGTACCCGCTTTGTTTCCTCCCACATTTTTTTATTGTCATTTTTTTTGCTATTACAATTACAATTACAATCTGAATATTTTGGTATTTACTGATTGTGTTTTACTTTTTTAGGGTATGTTAACATTAGTGGGATTGGTACATCAAAGGGAGAGTACAATTTAGTCACTATTTTTGGATAATTCCAAACAAACAATAGATAAACCATTTCTCAATTCTATCAACAGAGTTTAGGTGTCTTTTTTCACCAGGTCCTATTCATTTCTCCCCAGTTTTTTGTTTTGTTTTTTGGTTTCATTTGTTTTCTTTTTGATCTTCTTTGGCAATTTGTAGGGTATAATGTGGACCTCAGAATTGTTCTAACCTAAATTTCGTTTTCTGTTAATGACTTAGAACATGTTTTTACATAGTTATTTACATTTCACAATTCTTTTGTAATTTTTTGGTTCCTATTCTATGATAACTATCTTTTGTAGGAATCTTCTTTTTTTCATAAAAGACTAATTAAAACCTAGATTTCTTTCCTAAATTTCTGTAAGTAAAAGAAGCTTGTCTCTGGAAGTCAGGTTACTACAAGCCTGACAAGCAAGCATAAAACATTCATAAATATAGTGATATAAGGAATCATTGAGATTATCTGCATAGATTAATTCATTTTATAGCTGAAGACACTGAGGGCCTTAATATATATAAATGGCTTACTCAAAGTGATATAGTCAATACAAGTGCCATGTCCAGTCATTCTGTTCTGTATCTGGCTATGGGAACCAGAAGACTGTGGAGGAGAAAATGAGACTGGTGCCTTTGCAAAGCAACTGCCTCATTTAAATCCAATTTACTTGCATGACATGAAATCACCCTGATGTCCTGGTCCTTTTTGAGAATGAAGGCCAAAACAACAAAGACAGTGCTAGAATTTCATCTGACTCTAAATCCTGCACTCTTAAACTTTGAAACTTTCAGCAAAATAGAGATTCTCTAAATGTTTGTATTGCAGGACCACATAAAAAGAAATCTCTTCAATGGGGCAACATATAACATTATCAAAGAGAGCCAATGAATCAAATTTATTATTTAATTAATAATTAATTGGATTAATTTATTGTTGATGATTACTTTTTTCTTAATAAAAGTGTTATAACCAACATTCAACAATGAAATTATCCATTAGCAAGAAGAGTGAAGAGTAAAGGCATCATGAAGGACTGACATTGAGAAGCAAAGTTGACTGATACTAATAAAAAATATTTTTCTTCTTCTACTGGGAAGAAAACAGATATTAGTTAAACAGATTGATGTGTTTGCATTTCTACCTGAAGGTTATTTAGATTTGCTTACTGGAGAGTTAACAGGTGTGTATGGGGGGTAAAGGAAGGAAGAATCAGAAGAAGCAGTAGCAATATCATAATATAATTCATTTTCCCAAAAACAAAAGAAAAAATCCAAAGCTCTGAGATGCTATTATCTTATTTCTAAATTTGAAAGTATACCCATTATACAGGGTTATTTTTTTTATAAAAGTCTATTGAGCATTAATTCTAAATGAAGTAGTAATAATAAAAACATATATACATAGCATTTTATAGTTTATGAAGTACTTGCTTCACCATAAGGTAGTTTACAACTATTACTGATAAGGCAATATAAATTGATTCACAAAAAAGAACTAATAAATAGAAGTACCTATAGAAAAAAATTTATATCTATTTGTATGTAATGGTAGTCATCTTTAAGGTAGAGGTACGGAGAAAAAAGGGGAAAAAAAGAAGTTTACTTCAAACTTTGTTGTATATTTAAAGGAAATAGCAAGCTGTGCATAGCAGATTTGCAGTTTCATGTACAAGTTTCTTGTTGCAGATGAACCCATCTAAAAAATAGCATCATTAATCCCTTTATTGCAAATCTGATTGTTGTTTTTCAGTCATTTTCAGTCATGTGTGACTTTCTATAGGGTTTTCTTGGCAAAGATACTATAGTGGCTTACCATTTCTTTCTCCAGCTATATTGCAGTATTTCCTACTACACAGATGAGGAAATAGAGGCAAACAGGCAGGGGAACAAAGGTGGAATGGCTTTGGCAAACAGATTAAAATTTCTGGAATGTGGATATCTTTCATTCCCCCAAATTCCATCCTCAGCCCTAAAGATTATTATATTACTTATTTCTTTGGTTTTGTTAATTGACCCCATGATTTTATTGATACAGGGAATTTCTGATAAGGAAACTTATTGAACCAAAGCAAATGGACCCTTCTCTGACACTCATATTCTTAGAGAGTTGCATGGGAACACTGAAAGTTTAGGCGATTTTTCAAGAGTCCTATCACTAGTATGCCCTAGGTGAAAATTGAACCCTGGCAATCTTAGCTCTGAAGCTAGTTCTTTATTCCAACTACAGAATATGTTTCAAAGATATTCTGTGTAGTAAGAAATAATGAGACTTGACTGTCATTAAGAGGCAGTCTTAATTTAGAAAGTGAGCTTTTTGTATAACAGAAGTTATTTATGCCAAGATTTAGCTACATTTTTAGTACAGGGATGCTAAGATATTTTCTGTGTCATGGACACCTTTGGAATCCTTATAAACCCTATAGTTTACTTCTCAGAATAATATTTCTAAATTAATTAAAAAGAAGCAATTATTTTGAAATAGTTTTATATATATATATATATATGTCATAGTATCTATATAATTAGCTTTTTCCATCTATCTTTTCATGTCTATATACCTGTCTATCTATCTATCTAACCAGAAATCTAGCTATCTAGCTATCTGTCTGTCTTTATATACTGCTCTGGGCTAATTCCCAAGGGATTTTGTAACTCTCTTTTTTATTACTTGAATTCAAGAAAATTAGGAATATATCACATAGCATTCCCTAGTGTAATTAGAATGTTACCAAACTTGCTAGCATAAAGGTTCTATTATTATAGGAAACATTTTTCCACAAAAAAATAAACAAAAATCTTATATTGAACAACTATTAGTTCCAAAGACATAGCTAAATATCCTATCATTTATTGTTTAGAGTATGATTTTTGCCTCTTCTGGTAGAGACTACTAGTCCTGTCATGGTTTGCCTTCTTTTCAATAAAATACAAACTTCTTCAGCAAAAGGACCATTTCATTTTTATTTCTTTGTCTCTCAGTGCCTTCCACATAATACAAAGCATATAAAAGCTTACTAATTGCTTTTGGAAAAATCTGTTGCAGGAGAGGATATAAGAAATAAGATGTCTTATTTTCTGTTCATAGTACTCCTCAAAGCTCTGTAATATAGCCAGGTTTCTCACCTGGTTTCTTAAGTCAGTATCTATATAGAATTCTCCAGGTTTCCAATTCCATTCCCTTGGTACAAGATAAATTATGATTTTATAAATTCATGTCTTTTTAAAATCCTTGTTAAATAATATAGATAGGAGTAAATTGTTAAAATATTTAACAATAAGCTCTTCAGAAAAATAAAATACATGTCCAACATATTTTTAAGTTTAATCTGCCTTACAAACATTTTCTCCATAATTGTTTTAAGTCTAGATAATAATGTTTAAAACCCAATAAAGCAAGCCCTTTTGTACTTTTTTTTAAGCTACAAAAGTTCATATTGAAAATTTAACAATCATCTCCCAAGAATTTGTTCAAGCCCCCAATTATCTGACACAAATGGAAACCTAGAGTTTGAGTACCTAGTGTTTGAACAAAAATAGAAAGAATACTGACCAGACACACTAAAGTTTTCTGCTAATAATACTGGATGGTTGTTGCATGAATCATCATCATCTTTGATCTGAAGGGATTTGACTTTGTAGACTCTTTAGTACACTTCAAAGAAAAAGGTGATCTAAAGAAAGAACTCAGTACTAGGTTTTGAGTGCGATCATTATATTTCATTTTCTGCCATTTCCATGGCAATAATTTGGGTTCAGGTTAGATTGGCCAGAAAACTATACACACAATTCACCTCCATAATTCTCTGCTACACTGAGGGTGTGTAAAAATTATCCTCTTAGAGATGAAGGATGAAAGGAATTTCTTACTATTCCATGATTCTCTTATAGATTCTCATATTCACAGTATTTTTATGAAAGTCTAAGAAAATTCAAATAAACATGAGTCCCTGAAAAATAAATAAGCAAATTAAGAAGGATAAATACAGCAGGTTTATTTAAAATGGTTGATATTAATGAGCAGTCAGCAATTATCTGAATAATTTCTAATAAGTAGCTTCTATCAAAACCCCTTGATAGCAAAACTTCTAGATAAACTCATTCAGAGTTCAGATCATAGGCTTCAGGAGCCTTGGTAAGTGAGATGGGGGGAAAGGGAGTTTTCATGATTTAAATTTGTGATGTTTTCCTTAAAAGTATTTTCCAGTTACATATAAAAACTATTGTTTTTAGTCTTTAGCGACAAGTTCTTTCTTTCCCTTTCTTCCTTCTCTCCTCTTATTCACTGCCTGAGATAGCCAGCAATTTGATATAGATTATAAATGTGCAATCAAACAAACATTTTTATGTTGGTCATATTGTGAAAGAAAACAGAGATCAAAAAACAAACACAAAAAGAAAAAAAATATTTTTAAAAATATGTTTTGATCAGCATTCAAACATCATCAATTCTTTCTCTGGAGGTGAATAGTACTTTTTATCATAAGTTTTTCAAAATTGCTTGGGTCATTGTTGAGAATAGCTAAGTTATTCATAATTAATCATTTTACAATATTGTTTTTACTATGTATGCTGTTCTCCTCATTCTGCACACTTCACTTTATTCACTTCTATTACAATTATAGAGCACAACCATTCCCCAATTCTTGGGCATCACAACTTCCAATTCTTTGTCTTTCAAACACAAGAAGAGCTGTTATAAATATTATATATGTATATATATATATGTCTCTTCCTTCCTTCCTTCCTTCCTTCCTTCCTTCCTTCCTTCC
>JAJPUD010003504.1:149396-179112 GCA_023553655.1 Myrmecobius fasciatus
CTTCCTTCCTTCCTTCCTTCCTTCCTTCCTTCCTTCCTTCCCTCCTTCCTTTCTTCCTTCCTTGTTTCTTTCCTTCCTTCCTTCTTTCTTTCTGGGTAGATGATTCTTTTTCATAATCCTAGCCCCTGTGCTCTCTGGAATATCATATTCCAAGTCCTCTAATTATGTGACATAGAAGCTGCTAAATTTTACATTATCCTGATTATGATTCCATGATATTTGATTTTTTCCCTGGCTGCCTGAAATATTTTCTTCTTGACCTTTGAGTTGTGGAATTTGGCTATAATATTTCTGGGAGTATTCATTTTGGGATCTTTTTTCAAGCACTGTCCGAAACTTAGGTTCTTCATTTTTGCTGTATTCACACTTAGTTATGAGGTTCTGTAACTTTTTGGTTCTTCCAAGGTGTTATGATCTAAGAAGAGGTGTGCTCACACCTATCCTGGCCTGTCCTCTGAGTTGTGAATAACCAATCCTTTTCCATCCTGGAAACTTGACTAAAATGTCTATATCCCTCTGGCTGTATCCTCCTTGCTCTGAGACTGTAACCTGGAACTGTGTATGGGCAATGCAACAGAGCACCCACTTCTAGTAGAAGGTTCCCTGTAATCACCTTCTGACAATTGACCAGCCCCCTTAATGTCTCTAGACTGAGAGCTCCCAGAGTCACTGCTACCAGTATGGCATTTCTCAAGGTCTTGTCTTGAGTTTCTGTGGACCACTGGACTAGTAAGGTAGATCTTTCCTCACAATCTTATGAGTGGTCTTGGGCTGGAAAAGTATTTTACCTCATCCCTTTGTTGGTTTTGCCACTCCAGAATTCATTTTTTTTAAATTAAGGATTTTTATTTTCAAAACATATGCATGGATAATTCTTCAACATTAATCCTTGAAAAACCTTTTGTTCCAATTTCCCCACTTTCCCCACCCCTCCCCTAGATGGTTAAACATGGTAGAAATATATGTTAAATCCCATATATGCATACATATTTATACAATTATCTTGCTGTACAAGAAAAATTAAATTAAACCAGAAAAATAAGAAAGAAAGCAAAATGCAAGCAAACAACAAAAAGAGTGAAAATGCTATGTTGTGATCCACACTCAGTTCCCACAATCCTCTCTCTGGGTGTAGATAACTCTCTTCATAACAAGATAATTGGGCTGGTCTGAATCATTTAATTATTGAAGAGAGCCTTATCCATCAGACTTGATCATCGTATAATCTTGCTGTAGTCATGTACAATAATCTTCTGGTTTTGCTCATTTCACTTAGCATCAGTTCATGTAAGTCTCTCCAGGCTTTTCTGAAATCATCCTGCTGATTATTTCTTATAGAACAATAATATTCCATAACATTTATATACCATAACTTATTTAGTCCATAATTCATTTGAGGCAATATTTTCAAGTTCTTTAAAGAAGAATTTGGGAAAGCTCAGGCAAGTCCCTGCCTTTAGTCCACCATCTGGACTCCCCATTAAATGTCTTAAGCCAATTTCTGGACTCTGATGTGAAGAGAACAGGTTAATAATAATCACTAACAACTTTGTTTTACATTTTTGATATAAAAGAACAAGTATTTGTAGGGTTCTAAAAAGGCTATCAAAACACTGATGACATATATGTTACATAGATGTAAAAAAGAAAAAACAGATTAACAAGAAAAATTAGTCTTTAATTAATCTGAAGGCAAATTAATTCTATGGAAGTTATAGGAAGCAGTACTTATTGATAGTGATGATGATGATGATGATGATGATAATGATGATGATAACTATGTAATTACATTTGTGTAGTGCTTTAACATTTGAAAAAAATGCTTTGAGTATACTTTTCTCCTCAACTAATTTGATCTTTAAAAATACTTAAATTTTATGGTTTTATGATCTTAATTTTTCAGATAAGAAAAAAGTAAGACTTAAAGGGCATGAATGATTTGCCCAAGATCGCACATCTACTAATAATTAGAAATGAATCTCAAAAACAGAAACATGGACTGCCAGGCCAATTACAACAACCTTCGGTGCGGGGTGGAGGGGGAAATTATCTAGAAAGAAGAGAGAAACTATAACCAGATGTGGCCAGTTTTGTGCCTTCTATACCCTCAATGGAGATCTCAAGAAAAAAAGAATCCATATATGGAGTTATCCATTCAGTCTAGGAAATGGTCCAGATAAGTTGTAATTGTCTTTGAGTGCAGGACTTAAATACACAAGATTGTGTATTTAAATAACCTGGATTCTTCCTTCTCCTTAGGAAAGAAAGGTAGAGAGGCAGAACATCTAGAAGTGTCAGGAAGTCACAGTCAAAATGACTGGATGATCCATCCATTAACTGGCCTGATATATTATGATCACTAAGTAAAGTAGTATGATAGAATGAAAAGATGTCTGAATTTAGAACAAAGAACCAGAATTCAGTTTCCAGCTTTTCTACCTACTATCTACATATGTGACCTTTGGCAAGTGATTGATTGAACCTTTCAAGGTATGTTTCCTTGTCTATAAAATTATTTCTAAGATCCCTTCCAATTCTACCTCTATGACCCTGTAAAATGAAAAAAACAAAACTCATTATCTTTCCCCCAAACACTCTACCCCTTCCAATAATTGACAGTAATAGGAAAACTTGAAATAGGAAAAAATTGGGGGGGGGAATGCTCTATAATCTAACTACACTACCTTATTTTTAATTCCTGAATATACTCAATATATAATTATTTACCTATATTTACCATATTCTATAATAAAAATGAAGAAAAATCAATAAGATGTAACCTATTTTTGAGTTTCTTAACCTAGTAAAAAGGATAGCACATGAATGAAAATTAATATAAGCATACAAGGAAAATTATGAGTTAAATATGCTTTAAAAATTAGAAGGGTGAGAGATTGCTTCTTGCTAAGCTGAAGGTTTCTTGGAGAAGCTGGCATTTGAGCATATTCTAGATGAATAGGAGGGATTTTGATAAATTGTGATGGGAAAGGGGAATTACAAGCTGGGTTAGCTGTATGAAGAAAGGTAGAGAGGTAGGAAAATATAAGACATGTTCAGCAAATGATGAATAACGAAGTTAAGATAGAGCATGAGGTAGAGCAGAAATGTCAGACAATATTAAAGCAGTAGGTTAGGACATAGGCATCCATGAATACTGGCCCAAGTAATTTAGATTTTATTTAAGTTATGGAAAATCATTGAAGATTTTTGAGCAGAGCAGTGACATGATCAGAGCTATGTTCTAATAACTAATCTGGTACCTATGTACATAATGGATTGAAGGAAATGAGAATTATTGTAGGAGACTATAGTCATAGTCCCTTCAAGAGATAATAAAGGACCGGAACTAATGTATTGTCAATAGGAATGTAATGTAATAATAATAACAAGAAATGACATATATTTAGTTATTCTCTTTTATAGGAATCTAAATTGTAGAAAAAAGATTAAGATAAATTGTCATGAGCAATTACAAAGAAAAATTTAAAAGTCTTATCTTGATAAATGATCATGCAAAAAATTTCAGTCCTGCTAGTCAAGATATTTTTATGTTAAAATGAATGAAGCAGACCACAAGTCTTGCCCTATTATATTAAATGTCAAATGAGTAAAGTAATTATTTTCTTAATTGACATAAAGTTATTTTATATTGATTATATTTGCAATCTCCTTTAGTACATGAATATTTGTAATTTTCTAAAAAGGTTCTCAAAAGGTTTTACAATTCCTTTTTTGGATGATGTGTGATACAAACATACATTTTTTGAGAACTTACATAGACATTCACACACATATACATATGCACACAACACATACATATGCATTATGTGTATGTATGTATGTATATATATGTATATAAGCTTTGAAAATTTATAAACTTATTCAGCATTGATGATGATTGTGTCTTCTATATATGGAGCATTGTGCTAAGTGTTAAAAGAAATATCCAGCTTAGATTAGATCCATACCTTGTCTTATGGAATGTACAACAGGATAAGACACATAGTGATGGCTATAATAAAATTTTATTAGATCTCAATTAATTTCAATTAATTGATTCTCTCACAGTTATGCAACATCCTTCCAATGATACAGACTACAATATATTTTTGGGTAACCAATCTTGTGAGACCCACCATATGTTCAAAACATCAGTATACTAAAGGCCTCCATGATGCAGTTAATTTACATTAATATGGAAGTGATTTAGAAAAATACAAAAAAATGCTCAAGAATAGAAGTTGTTATTCACTGGGAGAAATAGATTCATAAAGAAAATAAAGAACAAAGTTGACCCTTAAACAATGTCCATATTAACCGCCTATAGGTTTCTTGAGTCTACAAATCTAAATAGAAAAGAAGCTTGTAATTATTGGTCAATTTTGTTTAAGGTCACCATGTGACCATTTAAAATCCATGAAAAAAAATGGGGAAAATATGTTAAAATTTTACAAATTTCAACAGGAAATTTTATAATCGATTCAAGAAGTAATTAATTACTTGTGAATCCATCTACTATTATTAATTTGATTGTTCAAATTCATATTAAAATTACAGTAATATAATGCATATTGCTTTTTCATGCAGGGAAGCTTTAAAATGAACTTTTACACACAACTACTCAAATAATTATAAATTAAATGTGGGGGAAAATAATTTTAATTAATTTTAAATAAAATTCCAGTTCTGGACATTGCCATTCATCCCCAAAATATTGATTGAATACTTATGATGTGCCCAGAACTATGATAGGACCATTTGGGATATAAAAATTTTATTATCACTGACTTAAAAGACTATGAAAGGGTTGAACCCTAAACTGTGCAATTCTGACTTAGTGTGCCCTAATTGTTTTTTTTTATTATTAAAGCTTTTTATTTGTATAACATATGTATGGGTAGTTCCCCAACATTGATCTTTACAAAGCTTTCCATTACAAATTTTACCCCCAGTCCCCTCCCCTCCCCTAGATGGCAGGAAGTCCACTACATGTTAATAATGTTGAAATGCTTGAGAAGTTATGCAAGAAAAATCCTATCTACAAGAAAAAAAAAAGAATCAGAGAAAGGCAACACAATGCAAGCAAATGTCAATAGAGATCATGAAAATGCTACGTTGTGGTCCATATTTCATTTCCCTCTCTCTGGGTGTATATGGTTTTCTTCAGTGAACAATTGGAACTGGTTTGAGACAATTCTTTGTTGCAGAGAGCTATGTCCATCAGAATTGATCATCATGTAATACTGTTGTTGCTGTGTATGATGATCTCCTGATTCTGCTCGTTTCACTCAGCATCAGTTCATGCAAATCTCTCCAGGCCTCTCTGAAATCGTCCTGCTGGTCGTTTCTTACAGAGCAATAATATTCCATAACATTCATATACCATAATTTATTCAGCCACTCTCCAATTGATGGGCATCCCTTCAGTTTCCAGTTTCTAGCCACTACAAAAAGGGCTGCCACAAACATTCTTGTGTGCCCTAATTGTTAATGTCCTTCTTAAAATAGAATAATAATTCAATGCAAATATGATCTGACTTCAAATGTGATCTGACTAGAACAACAAGGTAAGGGATCTATTATCTTTCTTGTCTTGGGCACAATGTTTCAGGTCCTATTAGTTTCATTAGCTTTGTAAGCCATCATTTTACATAGCTGATTTACTTTTAATGAGCTTTATTGTTGCTGTTCAGTCATTTCAGTTGTATCCAACTCTTTGTGCAGTTTTTTTTAGATATTGAAATGGTGTGTTATTTTTTCTCCAGCTGATTTTGCAACTGAGGAAACTGAGGCAAACAGGACTAAGTGACTTGTCCAGGATCACATGGCTAGCAAATGTCTGAGGCTGGATTTGAACTCAAGAACATGAATCGCTCTGACTCTAGGACCAACACTTCACACATTATGGTGCCACTTAGTAGCCCAAGATGAGCTTGGAACATGCTAAAATTTTCACATCCTTTCCTACTTTGAACTAATTGGTCCCACCTAGTTGATGATGGGGACATAAATATGAAATTTTATGTGTCTCATCATAAATTTTATTAAATTTCACATACCATTCTATATACGGTTGCAATCTTATTAGATCTTATTATGACATTTCAATGCCTTATCTTTACCTCCCAGATTTGTATAATAAGAATTTAATGGGATTTCCTTGATGGGAGAAGATAATAGAATCATAGACTTGGAGCTCAAAGGGACCTTACTTAGTCTAACCCTCCATTTTACAAATACCAGAAAGCTGGTATTTGAACTTTTAACTTTAAATCTGATACTCTTTCCATTAAACCACACTATATATTGTACTTGTTATTATTCAGTTATTTTAGCTGTGTCTTTCTCTGCATGACCCCATTTGGGGTTTTCTCAGCAGATATTGAAGTGACTCGCCATTTTCTTTTGCAGCTCATTTTATAAATGAAGAAACTAAGGTAGAGTTAAGTGACTTGCCGAGGGTCACGCAGCTAGTGAGTGTTTGAAGCTGATTTGACTTCAAATTTTTTCTGATTGCTGGTGCTCACTCGATTCCATCACCTAGCTGCCCTAACTATTGTACAAGATCATATTTAAAAGAAATACTTCTCAATTTGGATAATGATTTTTTGAGAATAATTATATTAGCCCATCAAGTAAAAGTATAAACAAATCTCACTGAACTAAAACTTTAATCAGAAGTTTTATATATCTTCAGAGTCAGAAGATTGTCATCAGAAGATTTATACATATTCAATTTAAAAATCCTTCTTACTTGCTTCAGTTTTAACAAATTTTGATGTAAATTATTTCTATATTTGATATATTGACAAGAAACATATTGATAATAAAAAGTACCATAAATCTATTTATTCTGTTAAAATTAAATTATTTACTAGGAAAATAGCTCATTTTTTTCTTAGTGTAACAATTTCAAAAATATAAGAATCTGGAAATACTATCCATTTTTTCTTTTTCTTTTCTCTTCATAAGAAAAGAAAAAGACAACATAGAACTAATTCTATTAATTGAGAGATTTTTATGAGTCTACAATGAAAATAATTATAGAGATTATAGCTCTGGGCTATACTACAGCTAAATAAATGTAAGCATAATAGTAAGTAGAAGAATGTCCTAAAGCCAATATAAAAAAAAATTCCAAAATATAAATCCTAGAAGATAAGTGGTTATTATTAACAGTGAAAGGAACTTCAGATTGGAAGTAAGTAAGTAGATGCTACTCCTTTTTCTATTATTAATCTCTGCTGGGTTTTGAATGAATGGGTTAAACTCAGTTTTGCAAACAAAAATTGTGATGTTTAAAATTTCTACTTAAATATTTGGAATTCTTAATAGAAATTCCAAGAATAATACTATAATTGGCATTGTTTGTGCTTCATTCTTGAAGAGAAGCAGGGCATCATGGAAATGACACTGAAATAAAAAAAGTAAGTTGGATTTAAGTGAGGATGGGTTGTACAAAGTCACCAGCCTCACTTTCTCCTTTAGAGCCATCTAGGTCTAGTGGCAAGATAGAGATCAAAATAACTAGAGATCACCCCAGATGAAATGGAAGAGCTTGGGCTTTTTAAGTAGGCATGGACAATATACCTAACTTGATAATGAAAGGAAGATTATCCAAAGGTGTAATTTTTTGAATACTAACAGCTGACCTTGAAAGAAAGTGTGAAGTAAGTGTAAGTTTTTATTTTTAAGAACTATCATCTTTACTAATTATAATAATAATAATAATAATAATAATGGCCACCAAGTAATACTTTTTTTTCATTTACTACAATGAACAAAGACTTTCTAATAAAACAATCAATAGGTGCAATGGATAGAGTGCTGGGCCTGGAATTAGAAAGTCTTGAATTCAAATTCAGCCTCAAACATTTATGTGAGCTTAGCCAAGTCACTAGACCTCAATTTGATTGAGTTTCCTCAACTTTAAAAATGGATATAATAATCACAACTATCTCCCAGGCTTTTTGTGAAGATAAGATGAAATAATATTTATAAAGCTTTTTATAAATCTTAAAACTAAGTACAAAATGGGAAAAGGTGTTGTAATCCATTTCAATGACAGGAATGTTCATACCCAAGTATTCACAAATCTTTGAATCATGCAAATAATTGACCTCAAATAATTAGGTTTTAGGGGATCAAGGAACCATCCTCTCTAGAACATATGTGAAAAGCATGCCCTTTCTCTTGTAATCATTAATTTTCCACTTATTTCCATTTGTTATCTTTGATTGTTCTGGACTGTACTTTTAACAAATTGGACCATATTAACACTTTACATATGACTATTCTTTTACAGTGGTCTTATAGGAAAACAGATACAACTCAGACAACTATCATTCCATGTGTATGTGAGAGAAGAAAAAAAATTCTAAAAATCATATATCAAAAGAATCACATAGATTTTATAGTACAAAGACTCATTTACCAAAAAAATGGGTACTGTAAGTATAAATATTGCTTGGATCAAAAATATTCAGCAAGTCATTTGCAAAGCAGTTTCAAAGGATTCACTTACAGATAATGTGGCAGGGGAAAATTTACCTTTATTTTTAATTACCTTGCAGTCAATTAATTGAGAAACTAAAATCTTCCTATTTTGCATTGCAAGTAAATAATGTAACAAATTGATTTAAAGATCACTTGATTTCATGTGTATGGTAAGTTGTTGAAACTGGAATATGATTTGTTGCTTTAAATACCTAGTAATGGCAATGTCATAGGAAAGGAAGTTTTCAATTTGGTGGACAGATTTTTTTAATTGGAAATTATATAATATAAAAGAAATGTATTGGACTTAGTGTTGGTATAAATGCAGGTCTTTAGGCATTTGTTAAAAATATGTTCCCTTGCATAATCTGTATTCATATAATACTTCATAATCACATCCATTGAAAAATATGGGTCATATACAATTATCCAAATTATTGCAAGAATAATCACATTAATTTTTAACAGGTCATTACAAAGTTGTTTAAAAATTATATGGTAATATGAGTACAGAGCATAAGATGTTTCTTTGTGATTGCAAAATACATTGGTTTCCATATACCAAGGTGCTTTCAAAGGATATTTGATCTAAAAAGAAATTGATTTGATTTGATTTTTAACAAAAATAAGAAAAGAAAAAATTCATTTTATGAGGAAAATTACTACCTGAAATGTATGCAATTAGTGAATTTTTAAAAAGTGAGTTTGTTAAATGAATACAAAGTTCCCACATTCATATTTTAATCCAGAAAGATAATGTGCATTTATTTTAGTTAAAGGAAATACATTTTTAAAAAAATTTTCTTGGATTCCCAAAATTTAATGAAATAAAAAGAAATAAAGATTTTCTAAGTAAACTTTATCAGGCTTCAGAAGCAATTCTCATTTAATTTAAAAATCAAGACATTTCTAAATATGAATGTATCAGGAACTCATTAGCATGGTTAAAAAAAATGCATTTCATCTTGCTTCATCTGAACAATAATGATTAGTACACTCAGGATATAACAATATATTGAAACAAGCTTGTGCCCCCCCCCCAAAAAAATATTGGTTAAAAAAAAAAAAAAAAAATTCTATGTTGTCAAGTTATACACATTATATTATTACTTATCACAACATATTTGTGAGCATTCTACTCTAGCTATTACAAAATATTGATATCAATTAGTAACAAATAATAAAATAAATAATAAAGCAATAATTATGAGTAACATCAGTGATAACTAAGGTTTGAGAAATGTTGTGCTGAAAAACAAGCTCTGTAGTCAAATTGCTTATTTTATTACTGTGCTCATTATTTTAATAAAATACACACAAATACTAAAAACTACAAAGTATTACACAAAGTTATGGTTGCTACTCTATGACCTTGGAAAAGTCATATATTTCCTTCTTCATTCATATTTTCTCATCTATAAAATGAAGCACATAACTGAGATGATCCCTGAAACAGAAAAGGGAACATACAAATTCTAGTACTTTCTCTAAGATCACTAAGTATGTTACCTTGAATCAATCACTTAAACTTTTCTAATCTCAATCTCATTTTCCTTGTTAGTATTATGCATGCATTCACACACACACACACACACACAAACACACACATACACACACACACATACACACCAAGAAAATAACAACAAAAAAATCTTCATTTTATTAATATCAGTGGGTGGTAAAGATGAAGTGGCATAATATATGCAAAAGCCTTTTGAAAGATATAGAATGCCATCTAAATGTAAGTTGTTATTACCATCATCATCTTATTGACTCAGCAGGAATAAGTACACCAGCAGTCTATGATTTCATAAATTTCTTAATTATACCATTGAACTTTAAAAACAACAACAAATAATTCTTTCTTCCAAAGCAAACTATGCTGTTGTGGTTGAATTTAAGAATTGCTTTAGATGGTTGCAAAGAAATGAAACAATTCATTCTAGTCACTCTTTTTTAAAATTTTTAATGATGATAGATCTGTATAATATGCTATTTGAAAAGAAATTATATGCCTCCTTGAGATAAATATTTCAAAGAGGTCTTATGAAAGGAGGAGAAAGAGGAAGAAAAAAGCCAAGAAGAGGAAAAGGAAAAAAAGGAAAAATACTTAGTATTTGTATGAAGCTTAAGTTAGCAAAGCACTTTAAAAATGTCTGATTTTATTCTTAGTAATTAGGGGGATATCATTGCCCCCATGTTATAAATAAAGAAACTGAATCACATAGAATTTAAAAAGACTTCCTGAGATGGAGTTTGAATTCCTAATTTCACATCCAATAAGCTATTCACAAGAATTGCACAGGAAGTAGATGCATAGGAAAGACTAATATCAATGCTTACGATTGATATAGATCCATTGAAATTTTCATCTCATAATGAATAAATGATTTTCTGTCAAACTATCATATAAGGAAAATATTTTTGCAGAAAGCTAGTAAGCCCTGTTTTGGACAGTATCAATTTGAGATGCTTATAAAATATGGACTTTGACAAATCCAAAAGGGCAGTTGATAATGTAGGAATAGAGCTCAGACTGTATATAGATATTTGGGCATCATTTGCATAGACATGGCTATTGAAGTCTTGGTAGTTGATAAGACCAAGTGGAATATAGAGAGAAGAAGGTACTGAATAGAAACTTGGAGGACACCAATAGTTAGTGGGTTTGATATATGGTGATGGGAAACTGAAGGATGTACAGAGCTCATCAAATTACTCAGTTGATATAATGTCTACTCTTGGAGAATGTTATAGATTTCTTTCCAGGAGAATCATGATAATATATAAGATCTACCTTATGTACACATTCTACAGCTGGTCTCGATTAGCTACTCATGGCAACAGAAAGGGTCCCCATTTGACTTCATAGAAATTCAGAAAGGTGGGTCGGTATATAGCCTCTTTTACATTAATCACTCTTGGAAGAATCTCAATAGATGTTTCACTCATGGCACAAAATAGGAGACCACACCAAACAGAAAAAGTTCTTGAGATATTTTTTTTTCCATTGAGTCCACATGAATCCTGGAAAATGGACCTTGGTTTTAAACCTCTGGGTTTTGTTTTTGTTTTTGTTTTTCCATTCAAAGTGAAAGTATTTGAGTCTCATGACCTTGTAAATTGATAAGCTTACATGACCATATGCATGGGTCCCAGTAATTCTAGATCCTGAGCTCAAAGTCTCATAGACAGAGTAGTCAATTCCTGTGTAGCAAAAAGGTAATATTCTGGATTAGGACAGTGGAAGCTGAGAAATAGATTCATTTAATAATCTGCAACATCTAGACTTGAACTTAGAGTAACCATTCACATGTAAGAAAATATTTTTGTGTAAAAGTCAAAATTAATTGGTTAAATGAAACTGGGGCACTAATCATTGGCACCTAAAAATTTGGGACTGAACACAGTCAGTGAGAGGCGTAAGCTAACAGCATTAAAGAAGAGATTATCCCAAATCTCTTCTGGGTTCAGAATACTCAGGGTACAGTAAAGCTTGCCTAGATCTTAGAGAGATGGCCAGAGCATGCCATAGTATACTTGGATGGATAGCAATTCATCAAAGGAGACTGAAAAGTGACTGGACACATAAAAGAAAATTTGGAGGGAAGAGTGCCAATAAAATATAGTGATGGGAAAGTATCCAGGAGAAGTGGGAATCAACAATGTCAAAGACTGCAGAGAGGTTTTAAAAAATGAAGATTGAAAAAAAAAACATTATATTGGGAAACTGCGAGATCATTGGTAATTTTGGAGAAGGTAATTTCAGATAAGGCTAAAATCCAGACTGCAGAGAGGTTGTAGAGAGAAGTAAGAGTTACTTAGGATAACTGGTTTACCTTTATTTATTTAGGTGAGGGAAAAGGGAGACATATCAGATAATAGTAAATGGGAATGGGAGGCTCAAAAGAAGACTTTTTTTTAACTAAGGACACCTAGAAATGTTTGTAGATAGCAGAGAAGAAGCTTGTGAAATAAGGCAGTGTGTTTAATTAATACTCATATCTAGAACTCACTTTACCCATAGACAAAGTATATAATAATTAACATTTATTTAGCACTTACAACAAGTCAGATGCTTTAGAATTATTATTTATTTAATTATCTGAACAATTCTAGAAGGTAGGTGCTATCCTTATCCCTATTTTGAAGATAAGGAAACAGAAAAAATAGGGATTGTGACTTGCTCAGGGTCATAGAGCTAATAAATGGCTGAGATTGGATTTGAACTCAGGTCTTTCTGACTTCAGGAGCAATACTCTACCCAACATAGTACCTCATTGTTTCCTAATTATATGACTATCTACCTGAAGAAAGCTAACACCTCTATGACTATATTGTCGATATGGAAAATGCTTCCTTTAATAAATTTCTGTTAAGAATTATACTCTATCATGCAGCTAGATGGTGCAAGGGAATCAGGAGGAACTGCGTTCAAATCTAAACTCAGACTTAACCCTTATTAGTTGCATGAACCTGGGCAAATAACTTTACCTCAATTGCCTCCAAAAAAGAAAAGCGCAATAAAACAAACCAACAAACAAAATAAGAATTGTACTCTATTATTATATAGGGTGTGCAAAGAAACAGAAAAAATTCATCTTCTTGACTTCAAATCTGGCCTTAGATATTTATTAGTTGAGTGGCCCTGATCATTTAATCCTGTTGGCAGAAAATTTCAGTTTCATCAATAACCTATTTACTTGCCTATCATTCTCCAATAATATATTTTATCATATTTGATAAGTTGATATAGTTAAATATTCTAAGTTGTCTTAATTATAAATCTTTATTTTTGCTCTTGACTTTTTAATAGGGCCACTACAAAAAGTTTTGGAAACTGACCAGAAGTAAACAATTGAAAGGAAAATATTAAAAACAGGTAGGTTTTTGAAAACTACATCAGTAATTCTAAATCACAAATCATAATCATGGTCAAATTACAAATCATGTTTTATAATTGCATTAAAAACATCATTTTCAAATGATATTGCCTCACTAGATATTCAAGGGGTTTCCTTTCCGGTCTGAATTCCCATTTTCTAAGTTGCAAAGGATTCTCCATTTAGGCATTAAAGTCCAGCTACCATGGATTTTGTGTTTAAAATTGAATTTTTCATATTTATATTTCTCTATTAGGATATAAATGATAAATTATTCCTTCAGGATAGTTTGTATCTCTTAGAATCTGAATCTATATAAATTCTTCTCTAAATTCTATTAGTTTTTTGAAAAGAAGATATTTGAAAAACAACTTCAAATTTTTCAATAGTTTTAATTTAATTTTTTAAAAAATCTAATAAAATTTCATAATTCAATTCACTAATATGTATTATACCATAAGTGAAGGTCAAATGAAAAAAAATTCTCTTCACTCTATGAAGGTAGTGCATTAGAACACTGAGTTTGGATTCAGGAAAATCTAAGTTCAAATGAAGCCTTACACACTTCTAGCTGTACAAATCTGGGTAAGAGAGCATCTGATTGTTTATGTTTCCTTATCTTTAAAATGGATATGATAATGAAATCTATCTCACAGAAGGATTGTGAGTCAATCAACAAGAAAATATTGTAAAAATAATATTGTGATATTGTTAATATTGATATTTATTATGTCAATTATTACAATAATGTTGTAATATTGATAATATTATTAAAAAATCACATGGTCACTGGAACATTGTAGTCACTATATAAATGCTTATTCTCTTCCAAGGCATGCACATCTGAACCAGGACTTAAGGACACCGTAAGAGCTAGCCTGATCACTTATTATTTCTCAGAGTCATTTAAAAAAAGGAGGTTTTGATACAATTTGAAAATATAAATTAGCACTTCATCTTTAAACTATTTAACTAAACAGAAACTATCAAGATCAAACTAGTTTTTTCTGAAAGGTTTCTAACTAAGGCAACACTTCTATCTACCTATATTACTATCTATCTACCTATGTACTATCTATTTTAAAGGTTTATCATGAAAATAGAAAATTGACCTATATTCACATTCCAGAACAAAGAGCAATTTAGAAACACCTGGAACTAAACAAACTGAAAACTTTGGAGCAATTGAAAACATTTAGAAAAATAGTTCAGGGTTTTAGGAGAAAGATTTCTTTTGTTTAAGTAACTTGTACTTTCCATTTTGACACTGGCATCAGCTGACAGATTGTTGCTTGTCCTTCCTTCTTGAAGAGGACCATGACATCTAGGAAGTAATGCCATGACATACAAGTAAATTGGATTTGAGGGAAGAAGGAAGAAATAATGGAAGGAAGGAAGGAAGGAAGGAAGGAAGGAAGGAAGGAAGGAAGGAAGGAAGGAAGGAGGGAGGGAGATGTTGCCCATGTTGCCCAACTGACTGATTCCAATTCCTGAGTGGGTCTCATAGAGGTTCTACTCACCGAGGTTGTTGTTTATCCTTCATTCTTAAAGAAAACCATGACATCAGGGAGGTGAAGCCATGGCATGCAACTGAATTAAATTTAAATGAGGATGGGTTGTGCAAAGTCATCAGCCTCATATTCTCCTCCAGAGCCATCTGAATCTGGTATAGATATAGATCAGAATGACTGGAGATGGCCCTGGATAACAGCAAAAAGACCTGAGGAATTTATATTGAGATGAAGCAGGGCTGGCATTAATGAAGTTAAATGAACACTTTTGAATCATTAAAATTAAATAAAATGTCATGTCCATTACAGAAAAATAATGTATTTTTAAAGTTTTGACTTGTTTAATTTTAACCAAATAAATGATCATTGCCTCATTACTCATTTAAAATATAGATAAATAGTAGACACACATATTATGACTGTGGCTTTCCCATTTCCTCTTTAAAATGAATAACTTGAGACTTTTATTAATTTAGTCTCCATCTGTTAGAGGGCTTTCCTTTTTCTTTTTTGTTGTTTGTTTGTTTTAAATGCTAGCACCACAGGGGGAGAAGTAAAACATGATTTTCCTGAACAGTCTTTTGTGTCTGTTTATCTGAGCAAAGGAATTAATCCCAGACCTTGATGTTTATATGAAAGGTTGATATCTGATTCTGCCACTCAAGAGAAAATAGACAACTTTGTCTTGGAATATCAACATTTCTCAATTTTACCATGATGGTTAGTTATAAGGGGACATTTTGGGCCTTAAATTTTCTAACTATAAAATAGGCTAAATATTACCATTACCCACTTGTAATAAGTCTATTATGAATTTATTAATAGGTGCTTTGTCTTAAAATCATGGGCACAACTGTTGACAAAAACTAAATGTCTAGGGAGTGATTTCTATATCAGAATTTTAAATCTTCCCAAGGTCTTCATAACCTTCTTAAATACTGGAATTATTTTGTGTTTGTTTGTATCCTAAAACACTAACAGAATAACTGGTACACACTAAGCATTTAATAAATGCTTATTAAACTACATTTTAAAACCCATGTGCAATTGTGATTATATGTGATTGTGTGTGTGTGTGTGTGTGTGTGTGTGTGTTGTTTTGAAAGGTACAAAGTTATCTGGTAATTAATTATTTTTGTTCCCTCCTCCCAGCAGTACCAGATTTTTCACAAGGTTTCATTCCTCCTATTTGCTTTAAAGAATGTTTCTCCCCACCCTGGTCATTGCCCTCTCCTTTCTACCTCATTTCTCTCTGGAGATTTACTCAACTACACAGAGTTACAGTAATCACTTCAGTTTGAGATGATAGAGGAAATAATAATGAATGTCAATTTCATAAGCTATCCTTAATTTATGGAATTTTCAATCAGAAAAAAAATTATTGGTCATATTAGCCCAGAGCCCCCAGTTAGCAGAATTTCTAACAATAGACAGAGATTTGACTCTCAACCCTACCTTATGATTTGGATATCTTCTCTATCAAGTCTCATTATTTGAGGCAAAAGAATTAGGAAATGGGAACCTTTTAGGTAAAAGAAGGACAGTATATTATAATGCCTTACTGGGAAAAGTGAAGAAAGTTTGAGAACTTCTAAAAAAATTTCTTTCAAATTGATTGACTGTTAGACTTTCCTCACATAAAACCATTTTTTTTTAGCCTGCAATGATGAGGTGCACAGTTTTTATTATTTCTTTGTGAAATTTGCATTGATCAATAAATCCAGACCACTTAAAGAAAACTTTTCAATAATTTCTGGGAACAATTACCTGGGTCATAATTTCTGTTAAGTCGTCCCTCTTCCCATAAACAAGTCTGCATTTATTTGATACATTTTCTTTCTTAATGTACTTTTAGACTGGTTCATGTGAAAATTGTGCATGGCAGACTTTTTTATTCTATTCTTGTTTTTTTAGCTATTTCATCAATGCTAGCTGGACATAGACTGCTTTTACTTATATTTAACAAATTTAATGGGGAATATCTGTTGTCAGTCTTTACCATTGTCTGGTGAAGTAAAATTCTTTTATTCCCCCAAGAATTTATGTAGGATTTTGACATGTTTAGCAAGTACCTGAAAATGTCTAGCAATCTTCTTCCTCATTTTAGTGAGGTAGTGCTATTTTTCCCTATATCTGATTTTCTACATTCAGGATTTTTTATTTCTATTATTTTGTCAGTATTTTGTAGGATGACATTTTACAAATCAATTATGATACATTAGGTTCTTCTAAAAGTGTATGCATTAATACACAAGTATTGTATAAATATTAATTTATCTAAATGACCTTCCTAATAAGTTTTGATTTCAGGATAGCAGGAAGAATTTTTTGTTGTTGTTGTTGTTGTTTTGTTTTGTTTTTTTACATTTTTATTCACAACTTTCTCTTTGATAGCTCCTTAATAGCTAATTACTTTATGTGTCTTACCTGAAAGAGACTAATCTACTTGCAATTATCACTCTCATACCTTATATATGAACTTTGTATTTAAGCACAGAGCTTTCATATGCCTCCAAAACTATACTAATAAATTAAAGATGTGAAAAATTATTTCACCCTAGCTGATACTCCCTATTTTATAGTTGTTCCTTTTCCAACTCATAGCATGGAGCATGACTGCCACCACCACCATCACTACCATCATCATCATCATCTTTATTATTATTATTCTGGAGTTAGACTGTTTAGATTCTTAATAAAAATAAAAAAGTAAAGCTAAAAGGATAATATAACTCAAAAGTTACAAATCATTTGGTAACATATAGTTTTGAAGAGAAACAATGTGAAACATATGTGTAGATAGCACTTTATAATTTAGGAATTTTTTCATCACAAGAATCCTATGAAGTCAGATGTATAAGTTTTATTAACATTTTATAGATGAGAAAATTTATACTTATTAGAAAAGGAGTATAGTTGGATGGATCTAGATGTAAATGATCCAAGGTTCCAGAGATAGATAGTAAATAACAAACTCACACCTCAATTTCCTAATTCCACGCTCAGTACATTTTCTACTACACCAAGTTTTCTTTCAAAATAATTAACAGATTAAAGAATAAGACCAATAAATAAAAGTTAAAAGTGCTAGGATTATTAACCCTGTTAAAGAAAAATCTCAGGACAAGTTAATAACAGGCTTCAATTATACTAAGGGTTATTATAATCTTAGCTTTACAAGCTGTTCTTAATCTCTAGTGAGAACAGAGCTTGAGGATGGAAACTTAAATTATAGTATAAAAGGCTGAAATTAGCCCCCCAAATTTCTTCACAGAATTGTTTGCTCTTGTTGAGAAACAAAATAAAATCAACGAAGGGTATAAATCAAAGAAAAAAAATACTGGATTTTATAGCTTCAGTTAATATCTAGGTCTCCAAATTGAGCCCTAGATCCACCCATAGGAACTGTATTCAAGGGCATCAACATTAGTGTGATAGGGAGAGAAAAAATCTGGTAAATAAAATTGCTATTGACCTTATCGAGTTTCCCAATGGTCTTTTCTACACCCAACTGTCAACTATCCATTTTCTGCTTTAATCTTGCTATAATGCCTGTTGTCAGGGTGACCTAGGACTTTAGGTTAAGTGGATATTTCAACTTGTCAATCTTTTCCTTTCTTGGACTTTGTGCCTGATGTCTTAAAAGGAATAAAGGTCACAGTATGACCTTATTTGATTTAATGTAATTTAGTCACCTCTTTAAAAGCTTCTGTTGGTTCCGTTAATGGTTCTGTTAACCATTAATTTTATCCATTAGCTATCCATGCAAGTTCTTTCCATTAGCAATCAGAATGCTAGCTCAGCACTCAACTTATAGGCTGTCCACCTGCTAAACATATATGTGAACTCACCAATCCAGCTAATAAAATGATCAAGGCACAAATATAGGCAATATGCTACTTTCCAATATGACTTTATATGATTTTACAAGTAATGATTATCTGACAGAAGTTGGATTTGTTTCACTGTGAATCTGATGATTCTAACATTGTGAGTTGTAAATAATAAATCTTGATTCTTTGACTTCTAAAAGATCAACATTATTACAATGACTTACATTTATATAGAACTTTAAGTTTTGACAAATATTTTCTCCATAACAATACTGTGAGACAAGTAGTATAAACATGAAGAGTCCCATTTTACAAGTAAGGAAAGTGACCCTGAGAAAGATTAAGTGATTTAACCAGGGTATCACAACTAGTAAATATTCAGTCTGAGGTGAATTCAGACATTGTGATTCTAGGTCCAATGATGACTTTACAACAGCATGTCTGAAGAAAAAAAAATTATCTTTTCAACACCACTTTTTTTTTTTTTTTTGCTGAGGCAATTGAGGTTAAGTGACTTGCCTAAGGTCACACAACTAGGAAGTGTTAAGTGTCTGAGACCATATTTTAACTAAGTTCCTCCTGACTTCAGGGCTGGTGCTCTATCCACTGCACCACCTAGCTGCCCCTCAACACCTTTTTTAGCAAAGTTCTCCTTTTGTCATATTTCTTCTTCTAAGTCAAGTCTAAACTCTCCATTTTGGTCTCAAGTTCTTCCACTCAAAGATATTTCTCCTTTGCCACAATGATATCAGACTCATTACTACTTATTTCATTGTTTGGAGTCTTCCAAAATAAAGTCTTCCCTTACATAATTAAATAATAGAAATAGAGGAAAAATTAGATCTTTTGAGAGTTGTGCAAAAGGAAATACAAGAAGCTAATGAGAAGAATGCCTTAAAAAGCAAAATTGGTGAATTGGGAAAGGAGATACAAAAGCTGACTGAAGAAAATAATTCCTTAAAAATAGAATTGAGCAAATGAAAGGTTATGACTTTCTAAAAAATCAAGATACAATAAGGCAAAACAAAAAATGAAAGAAATAGAAAAAATGTGAACTATCTCATTGGAAAAAAAAAAAAACTGACCTGGAAAATAGATCCAGGAGAGATAATTTAAAAATTATTGGTCTACCTAAAAGTTATTATCAGAAAAAAGCATGGACAAAAATGTTAGAGGATCTCTTAGGTATATAGTTATTCTGTTGTCAAAATCATCTATCCATCCAATTCATTAGACATTTATTAAGTTGCTCTGATTAGCAAATCCTGATTGCCCAAGGATACTGAAAGAGATCTTCTATTATATTCTTGTAGCTTAGAGAAAGTTGAATGGCAAGAAAGAGAGGAATCCTCTTTGTTTTGAAAGTTATCCCACACTCTGCAATGTTACAGAAAGAAAGAAAGAAAGAAAGAAAGAAAGAAAGAAAGAAAGAAAGAAAGAAAGAAAGAAAGAAAGAAAGAAAGAAAAAAGGAAAGAAATAAATAGAGAAAAAGGAAGAAAGAAAGAGAAAGAAAGGAAGAGAAAAAAGAAAGGCAGAGAAGAAAGAAAGAAAGAAAGAAAGAAAGAAAGAAAGAAAGAAAGAAAGAGAAAGAAAGAAAGAAGAAAGGAAGGAAGGAAAGAAGGAAGGAAGGAAAGAAAGAAGAAAGGAAGGAAAGAAGGAAGGAAGGAAGGAAGGAAAAAAGGATTTAAGAAAGAAAAAATATATACATAGCTTAATATTATTGGTTTTCTTTGAAATAATTTGTTTTATTAAAAAAAAATTTTTCTAAAGAATGCCCAAGGTACCAGAGAGGTCCATGAGAGTAAAAAGGTTAAGGAACTTTTAAGTAAACTGAACTGATACACAAAAGATATCTGGAGACTTAAGAAAGTCAATGATAAGCATGTTCACTTTGGTGATACTAATGAGAATAGACCTATATAGGAATTGTGCTTGTATATCAGAATTTCTGTCAAACATTGGTGCCAAATTAAAATAGAATCAAAACCTTGTGGACTGCATATTAACATTGAAACCCACAAATTAACATTGTATTGTATTGTATTGTACTCTTTTTTTTTGCTAAACATTACTATATCTAAAATTGTATTCATTATCATTTCCCAAAAAACCTCCTACTTTTGAAACTTTCCTATTTTACTATTGCTGATTTCACTATCTATCCCCTCAGTCATCAAGACTCACAATCCATGTCATCCTTGTTTGAGTCTTCACTTTCTCCGTTTCTCTGTCTCTCTGTCCTTCTCTTTGTCTCTCTCTTTCTTCATTTCTGTGTCTCTGCTGTCTCTGTCTGTCTCTCTGTATCATTCTTTCACTTTCATCTGTTGCTAAGCCCTATTGGTTTTATTTTCATTACATCTTTTATAGACATCACCTTCTCTCTTCTGACGCTGGTGCTATCCCTCTTCATCTCACCTCTGGACTACTATAAAAGCTGACTTGTTGGTATTTCTACCTCAAGTATTTCTTTTTTCTATCCATCCTTGACTCATCTGTCAAATTATTTCCATGTTAAATTAATATTCCGTATTAATTAATACAGTTCTGACTATGTGACACCTGTCTCCTATTCAATAAACTCAGATGGTTTATTATCACTTCCAAAAGCAAATAAAAAAAACCCTGGTTGACTTGCAAAGCCCTTTACAACTTGTCATCCTCCTGCTTTTCCAGTACTCTTATGATCTTATCCTTATCTCTCTTCACACACTCTGTGTCAATGACATTTTACTCCTCGCTATTCCTTGCACAAGATACTTTATCTCTCTCTAGATGTTCAGCATTTTCAGTGCTATATCCCGTATCTGGAATACTTTCCCTCCTCATCTCTTCTTTCTGGACTACTTGGCTTTCTTCAATCCCTAGCTAAAATCCCACCCTTTACAAGAAGCCTTTCTTGCCTCCCTCTATTTTTTCTGTTGATTATCTCCAATTCACCCTGTGTGTGTGTATACATATATATATATATCTTGTTTTATATGTTTTTTTCCATGTTATATACTTTTTTGCCTTTCTTTGTTATTCCCACCACTTAACATAGTCCCAAGCACATAGTAAATACTTAATCAATGATTTTTCACAGCTAATTTGCTCAGTATTACATAACCAGTATTCCTGAGACTTATGTGCATGTCTTCCTAGTTCTAATGCCAGCTCTCTATCCACTATACCATGTTTAAAGTTTGTAAAATGCTTCACCCAAAATATGCCCCTTGAAATTTGTGAGGTAAGTGCTACAGAAATTGATATGCTCATTTTACAGAGACAGAAAATACCACTCTGAGAGTTTAAACTGATAAACACACAAAGTAAGTCTCAGAATAAGCTGAGATAGGCCTGATGTCTTTTTAAATTTAATTTAAATTTTTTTAAACTTATGAAATAAAACAAGAATTTTCATAATATGGTATAATAAATGTCAAATTCTTAACCTATCACTGTAACTACTATGCCATGATGCCACAAATGAGGAGTTTTGATTGCAAGATCTTTAGGGTTGTCTCTAGTAATAACATTGTATGAGCCATAAAAAAGCTTATAGACTCCAAAAGAAAATTTTCATAACAAAAATTACCTTTTTATTTCATTTTTATATATTTTTATTTCCCCAAAAAAACAAGACAAGAAAATTTGTAGCATTCATTTTACATGATTTTAAGTTTCAAAGTTTTATCCCTTCATTCCTTCCCCTCTTCCAAAGATGGTGGACAGTTTGATTTAGTTTATAAGTGTACTATCATGTAAAATATATTTTCTTATTATTCACAGTTGTCAAAGAAGAAACAGATCAAAAGGGGAAAACACATGAGAAAAAATAAAGTAAGTGAAAAATATGCTTTGTTTGTTTGTTATCTGGTTATGGGTTGCATTTTCTTTTGTGAATCCTTTCTATTTATCTTGGATCACTGTGTTGCTGAAGAGAGCTGAGTCAATCATAATTGGTCATCACATAATGTTGCAGATACCATGTACAATATTTTCTTGGTTTGGCTCATTTTTCTTTGCATCAGTTCAAGGTTTGAAAATTTATCTTTTTTGTCTTTTTTTCACTGATATGTCAGGTAAGAATGGGATCTATAAAGATTTTAACAATTTAAAAATAGATCAAATGAATAAGATGAAATTTAATTTTAGTTTTAATAAAGTCAAGACTTTTATATTTTCTCTTGTGATAGAAGAAAAAGAAGTCTTGCCTTTAATTAAAAAATTAACAGTACAAATAAGGGTGGTAGTGACATGTCTAGACAGAAATTCCTACATAGGAAAAAAATGCCTTTTTCAGTCTTGTAAGCTTAATCGAAGTCAAAAATAGCTAATATGATTAGATTGTATTAATACAATGATAGCATCCAGAACTAGAAAAGTGATAGTCTCAGTGTACTTATTATGCTTAGAATTTTGTGTTTATTCTGGGACATCACATTTTATGAGGGACCTATTTGAACTAAGTCCAGAAAAAGGAGCCAAGAAAATGATAGGACCTGAAATTATACTATATGTATTCTGTTTATGGAAATAAGGGGTATTTTGCCCTGAAGAAATGAAAACATTGATGTAGGGGGAAAGACATATATTCCTTCCTTTTACAAATATGAGTGTTAATTTTGAAAAAAAAATTCCATCCTTACATATATATATATATATATATATATATATATATATATATATATTATTTTTTTATATATTAGGTATCCCTTTTTGGTTCCTGAGTATAGAGCTAGGATGAATGGATGTAACTTAGAGAAAAGGAAAATTTTGGCTTACTTTACAAAAAGTGCTTCTTAATAATTACAGTTATACAAAAGTTTAATTGCTGGGTCAATAGGTAGTGAGCATTCAAGTGTTTAAGTAGAAGACAGAAAATTATTTGTTAGAGATTTTTTAAATAAAAATAATGCTTCAGATAGATATTGAAGTGTATAATCTTTCTGATTCCATGATTGTCAGGAAGGTTTTATGGAAGAGAGATAAAGCACATTGCATCTTCAAGGGTGCATGGGATACGAATGGGCAGAGAAGAACATGCATGGTTATTGTTATGAACCAAAACAAGGAGGAAAAAAGCCAAAGTGGGAAATGGATAGAACAATGTATGTCCTAGAACTAATAAAATTGGCAATATGAGTAACTCCAAATAAGCAACTTAATATTTTATCTGGCATTTATGGCAATGAGAAAATTTACAATAGCCATTTATTTAGGATATTTAGCAAGTGAGTGTACAGAGATCTGATCCTGGTAAGAGAGAAGAGGCCAAAATTAAATGAATTCTATGTAGTTAAGTGGTAAGATTTTTTTTCTTCCCCCCCCCACTAGAACAAAATAAATATTCCAAAAAGATCATTTTTCAAAGGATCATAATAAAACTTTTACTAAAAATAAAACAAGAAAGACATAAAGACAGGAATGGCCAATAACAATATTCATGTCTTGATTTAAGGTCAGATCACATTTAGAGAGAATATAGCCTCAAATCACCTAATAACAAGGCAAAATAACATCAAGAAACAAAGCTATATTGGTTGGGATTGATTCAGATAGTGAGAATAAAATGTAAATATTTTCAAACAGAGTTTTACCTATTGCCCAAAAAAGAAAACACACATTGCCAGCTATTGCTGCTAATAGTATTAATTTAAAAACAAAGCATCAATTACACTTTTAATTCACTATTTGTTGTGTGGAACAGATTTTAAAATGTCAAGAAGCAGGGAAAATATCTTTCTAATTCCCCTTTATCTTCTTAATATGGAAGAGCTTTGTTTTTGTTTTTTATTTTTGCTTTTAAATAAGAGGTTGATCTTATAACTTGATAAATTAGACCCTGGAGACTGGGTATTTAATGCTTTCCTGTCCAAGAATAAAAAACTTTGATGATTTACTGTATGTTTTACAGATTTTCATCACACAAAACATCACTTAAAACACTTATGTGATTACCTAATTAAGTCATTAGACACAAAGGTGGTTATCATGAGATAATTACAACCCAGGGATATATTTTTAAAAAATAGAAACAGGGCACAGCTTGAATGTAGGAGTCATTCCTATTACAATGAGGTCTTTATCACAGGGATGATACACTAATGTTGGCTGGTGGGGAAGATAGAGGTAGTACAAGCCTCCAGTGAACAGTTCAGGTTGGAAGAAGAACTAAGACAAATGTGAACTAAAAACTAAATATGCTCCATGTTTCCAGGAATTCCTTATAACCTAAATGATGTTTTTCCAGCCTTATCACACACTAACTTTATTGATAGAATCCCCAGCTCACATACCAGCTCCTTCATGAAGCTTTTCTGGATTCCTCCTTCAAATAGAGTTTGCTTTCTCTTTTAAAAACATGTTTGTTTGTTTTGTCATTGAGTGCTTATAATTTTGAATTTTGTAATATCATTTTTCATATTAAGTATCTTCAACTAAAAACCTGAACCAATAATTCATTATGCCATGGAGATAACCACAGGACCTCAAAGTTTAAGCTCTGACAGAACTGAATAAGCCAAAAAAAATGATAGACTGCATGTTTGTGCACAGGGAACCAGTTAGAACTGTGTTTGAAGAAATTCGTCAAAAAATTAACATCTGTTAAACATGTTAAAATATACTTCAAACCCACTATGTGTAAACATATTTATACAATTCTCTTGTTGCACAAGAAAAATCAGATCAAAAAGGAAAGTAAATGAGTAAGAAAACGAAATGCAAGTGAACAACAACAAAAGGAATGAAAATGTTATGTTGTGATCCACACTCAGTTCCCACAGTCCTCTCTCTGGGTATAGATGGCTCTCTTCATCACAAGATCAATGGAACTGTCCTCAATCATCTCAGTGTTGGAAAGAACCACATCCATCAGAATTGATTGTTGTATAATATTGATGATGTCATGTACAATGATCTCCTGGTTCTGCTAATTTCAATTAGCATCAGTTCATGTAAGTCTCTCCAGGCCTCTCTGAAATCATCCTGCTAATCATTTCTTATAGAAAAAAAAATATTCAATAGCATTCGTATACCATAACTTATTCAGCCAATTCTCCAACTGATGGGCATCCACTCAGTTTCCAGTTTCTTGCTGCTAAAAAAGGGCTACCACAAACATTTTTGCACATGTGGCTCCCTTTTCTTCCTTTAAGATCTCTTTGGGGATATAGGACCAATAGAAACACTGCTGGATTAAAGATTACGCACAGTTTGATAACTTTTTAGCATATATTGGATTGCTTGCCATCTAAGGGAGGAAAAGGGAGGAAGGAGGAGAAAATCTGAAATACAAGGCTATGCAAGGGTCAATGTTGACAAATTATCCATGCATATGCTTTAAAATTAAAAATTAAAAAAAAATTGACATCTGGAGATGTTATTTTCTTTTCTAGCCATAATTCCTCACACAGACAGCTTTCTAGGAAACAAATATGAGATGGAAGGGAGTATAAGGGAGTTGTAATATGAAGTGCCCAAATTAATGAAATTACTAGCTTTTTAGATATTTAAATAATATCATCTTTACTGGATTTTTTAAATGCCAAAAATATGGATGTGTCTTTATCTTGATATCACTTTCTAGTATGCAGATTTTCATATAAGTAACAAATTATAAATATGCAATAAATGCTTATTGAATTCAGTTGAGTCCCAAATCTGAAGAATAATGATCACTTTGAGTATATAATATGTATTTTAGAGAAAATCATAAAATGGTGACAAGAAAAAAGAAGTGTCTATGAAGTCAGAAAACCTGGGTTTAACCCCATCTCTTATTCTTACTGCTTACCTTTGGCAAGACACAATCTCTAGTAGTTAAACTCAATTTCTTTATCTGTAAAAAGTAAGGTTTAATATGACTGGAATGAAATAGGCTTCACTTCTGAATCTATTATCCAATGATTTTTCCAATCTTCTTATACTTTACTCACCTCTGTGTATTCTGTGATCCAGTGATGATACTGGTTTTTTCATTGTTCCTCATACATAGTCCTTCCTCACCTGACTCCAGGTCCCTTTACTGCCTTTTTCATGTCTGGAATTGTGGCCCTCCTTATCTTTGGATCACTTCAAGTCTCACCTAAAATCCCTCCTTCTACAATCCCAGACCACTTAAAGGCAATATCTTTTCTCCATTGATCATCTCAAATTTTCTATCTGTAACTATCTATACATATGTATAGATATGCATATATATACACATATATATATATATAATCATATTTTTACATAGTTGTTTTGAATGTTGTCTCCTCCATTAGATTGTGACTTCCTGGAGAGTAGAAACCATTTTTTTTTGCTTTTTCTTTTCTAGTTCTTATTGCTCTCATTCTTCTTCCTTCATCCTTGTTCTTCCTACTCTTCTTTTTCTTTGTGTTCTTATTCTTGATCTTGTTCTTTTTGTTCTTGTTCTTGTTCTTTTTCTTCCTGTTCTTTGTATTCTAATTCTTTTTCTTCTCATTTTTGTGGTTGTTATTATTATTATTTATTATTCCTCTTCCTCTTCTTTTTCTTCTTCTTTTTCTTCTTCCTTTTCTTCTTCCTTTTTTTCTTCTCCTTCAGTGGGAGTATCCCTAGCACTCAGCATATAGTAGTTGCTTAATAAATGTTTGTAGAATAACTTGGTGATGAACAAATATTTTTTATTAAAGCTTTTTATTTGTATAACATATATATGAGTAGTTCCCCAACATTGATCTTTACAAAGCTTTCCATTACAAATTTTACCCCCAGTCCCCTCCCCTCCCCTAGATGGCAGGAAGTCCACTACATGTTAATAATGTTGAAATGCTTGACAAGTTATGCAAGAAAAGTCCTATCTACAAGAAAAAAAAAAGAATCAGAGAAAGGCAACACAATGCAAGCAAATGTCAATAGAGATCATGAAAATGTTACGTTGTGGTCCATATTTCATTTCCCTCTCTCTAGGTGTATATGGTTTTCTTAAGTGAACAATTGGAACTGGTTTGAGACAATCCTTTGTTGCAGAGAGCCATGTCCATCAGAATTGATCATCATGTAATATTGTTGTTGCTGTGTATGATGATCTCCTGGTTCTGCTCATTTCACTCAGCATCAGTTCATGAAAGTCTCTCTAGGACACTCGGAAATCGTCCTGCTGGTCGTTTCTTACACAGCAATAATATTCCATAACATTCATATACCATAATTTATTCAGCCATTCTCCAATTGATGGGCATCCCTTCAGTTTCCACTTTCTAGCCACTATAAAAAGGGCTGCCACAAACATTCTTGCACAGGTGGGTCCCTTTCCCTCCTCTAAGATCTCTTTGGGATATAGGCCCAGTAGAAACACTGCTGGGTCAAAGGGTATGCACAGTTTGACAACTTTTTGAGCATAGCTCCAAATTGCTATCCAGAATGGTTTGATCCGTTCACAGTTCCACCAACTACGTATTAGTGTCCCAGTTATCCCACATCCCCTCCAACATTCATCGTTATCTTTTCCTGTCATTTTAGCCAATCTGACAGGTGTGTAGTGGTACCTCAGAGTTGTCTTAATTTGCATTTCTCTGATCAATAGTGATTTGGAGCAACTTTTCATATGACTAGAGATGGTTTTAATTTCATCATCTGAAAATTGTCTGTTCATATCCCTTGACCACTTATCTATTAAGAGTGGCTTGAATTCTTATATATATGAGACAATTCACTATATATTTTAGAAAAAAGGACGCCATCAGAACCATTAAATGTAAAGATGATTTCCCAATATGATGCTTCTCTCCTAATTTTCTCTGCATTTGTTTTGTTTGTACAGAAACTTTTTAACTTAATATAATCAAAATTATCCATCTGGTGTTCAATTAGAAGTTCCAGGTCTTATTTGGACTTAAATTTATTCCATCTCCACAGGTCTGAGAGATAAACTATATTATGTTCCTCTAACTTGCTTACAAAGTCCCTCTTTATATCTAGATCATGAACCCATTTAGATCTTATCTTGGTATGTGGTGTTAGGTATGGGTCAAGCCCTAATTTCTTCCACACTAGTTTCCAATTTTCCCAGCAGTTTTTGCCGAATAGTGAGTGCTTATCCCAAAAGCTGGGGTCTTTGGGTTTATTGAACCCTAGATTGTTAAGGTTAATGCCTAGGTTGTCCTGATATCCTATCCTGTGCCACTGATCGACTGCTCTATTTCTTAGCCAGTACCAAACGGTTTTGATGACCACTGCTTTATAATATAGTTTTAGATCTGATACAGCAAGGCCACCTTCATCTGCCTTTTTTTTCATTAATCCCCTTGAGATCCTTGACCTTTTGTGCTTCCAAATGAACTTTGCTACTATTTTTTCTAGATCTGTAAAATAATTTCCTGGGAGTTTGATTGGTATGGCACTAAATAAGTAGATTAGTTTGGGTAGTATTGTCATTTTTATTATGTTTGCTCTGCCTACCCATGAGCACTTAATATTTTTCCAATTGATTAGGTCTGATTTTATTTGTGTGGAAAGTGTTTTGTAATTTAGTTCGTATAGTTTCTGACTTTTCCTTGGCAGATAGATTCCCAAATATTTTATCCTATCATCTGCTATTTGGAATGGAATTTCTTTTTGTATCTCCTGTTGCTGAACTTTGTTGGTAATATATAAAAATGCTGATGATTTATGTGGATTAGTTTTGAATCCTGCGACTTTGCTAAAGTTGTGAATTGTTTCTAGTAGTTTTTTAGTTGAGTCTCTAGGGTTCTCTAAGTATACCATCATGTCATCTGCAAAGAGTGATAATTTGGTTTCTTCATTACCTACTCTGATTCCTTTTATCTCTTTTTCTTCTCTTATTGCTAAAGCTAACATTTCTAATACAATATTAAATAGTAATGGGAACAGTGGGCAGCCTTGTTTCACTCCTGATCTTATTGGGAATGGTTTTAGTTTGTTTCCATTACATATGATGCTTGCTGATGGTTTTAAATAGATGCTACTGATCATTTTAAGGAAAAGCCCATTTATTCCTATACTCTCTAGTGTTTTTAATAGGAA
>JAJPUD010003504.1:189112-244799 GCA_023553655.1 Myrmecobius fasciatus
TGAATTATGTCAGGTGCTGGGCAGTTCTGCTTTAGTTCACCCTGGGGCAGTTCTGCTGATTGAATTATTTCAGGTACTGGGCAGCTCTGCTGATTATTTCTGGTGCTAATCAGTCCTGTTGAGTGATTGATTGCTTTAAGGTGCTGTGTAATGGCAGCTAGGTCCGATGCTCATCAGGGGCTCAGTGGTTCACAATCTATCCCCCTCAAAAGGCAGACCTTGTAAACTACCTGCCCACAATTAGGACAGATTGGTCCAAGAGGCCCGCAGAAGACTCCCAGGTGTGTGAAAAGCACAACACTCCCACTCCTGTTTCGACTCCTCTTCCAGCTCCCTGCTCCAGCTCCCTGCCCCGGTCTCCCTGCGCTGCAGTCTGGGTTCAGCAGACCACCCCCCTGAATGGGCCCTGGAATCTGATATTCCAAAAAGCAAAGAATTGGGATTACAGCCAAGAATAAGCTATCCAACTAAAATGAACATTAGCTTTCAGGAAAGAAGATGGACATTCAATGATATAGGTGAATTTCAACTATTTCTAATGAAAAGACCAGAACTGAACAAAAAGTTTGATCTCTAAATACAGAACTCAAGAGAAGCAGATAAAGGTAAAAGAGGAAAAAAAGAAAAAAAATTGAGAATTGTATTTCTGTTATGGGTATATTTAGAGAATGCAGTAAAATTTGATCTTATTATGATAATATGAAAAAGAAATTAGAGGTAGAAATGGGATCATGTTGGAAGAAGTGGAAAAAGGCGGTAAAATATGGAGAAATTACATCTCACGAAGGGGATGAGCATTGTGTGAATATTACTCTGATCAGATTTAGCTCTAAGAAAGAATATCAGACATATTTGGTATCACAAAGAAACTTGTCTCACCCTATAGGAAAGTAGGAGGTATGGAGGAAAAGAAAGGGAAAGACTAATAGAAGAGAAAGAATCCATTGATCATCTTTGGAAAGAGATCCTACAAGGAAAACCCCAAGAAACATTGTTTTGAAGCTACAGAAGTACACTCTCATGTTAAAAATACTGCAAGTTGCTAGACAAAACATTTCAAATATCAAGGAGAAATAGTCAGGATTACCAACTATCTGGCAGCTTCTACAATAAAAGATTAAAAGGCCTGGAATACTTTATTCCAAAAAGCAAAAAATCTAGGGTTACAACCAAGAATTATCTAAGAATCAGCATCACCTTTTATTGAAAAAAAATAACTAAACAAAATTTAATCTATAAACACAAGACTTAAGAGGAACATAGAAAGGTAAACCGGGAAAAAATTCACACACACACACATAAATATGTATGTATGTGTATATATATATATGTGTATATATATATATATATTATTTGAAGGTTAAACTGTTTACATCCCTAAATGGGAAAATGATTTGAGAACTGTATCTGATATTGGGGCAGTTAGAAAAAAGCTGGAAACATAACAAATTAAAAATCCACAATTAGATCCTAATTTAGAAATTCTGAAACTCAAAAAAAAGAGGTTAATAAAATAGAAATTAAGATAACTATTGAATTAATAAATAAAAGTAATAGTGCTTTGTGGAGAAAAAAACCCAACAAAATAGATAAACCATGGGTTAATTTGATCAGAAAAAGGAAAAGAAATAAAAATCACCAGCATCAAAAATGAAAAGGGTAAACTTACCACCAATGAAAAAGAAATTAAAGCAATAATTAGGAGCTGTTTTGCCCAACTGTATGGCAGCAAGTCTGATGATCTAAGTGAAATGGATGAATATTTATAAAAATATAAATTGCCCAGATTAAGAAAAGAGAAAATTAAATTACTTAAATAGTCCCATTTTAGACAAAGAAATTGAACAAGTCTGTAATGAACTCCCCCCAAAAAAATCTCTAGGGCCAGATGAATTCCCAAGTGAATTCTACCAAACATTTAAAGAAAAATTAATTCCAATAATATGTAAACTATTTGAAACAATAAAGAAGAAATACTGCAAAATTCCTTCCAAGACAGGAATATAGCACTGATACCTAAACCAGGAAGAGCCAAAACAGAAAATGAAAATTACAGACCAATCTCCCTAATAAATATTTTTAAAATAAAATAGTAGTAAAGAGATTACAACAACTTATTAGCAAGATGATACACTATGACCAAATGGGATTTATACCAGGAATCCAGAGCTGCCTCAATATCAGGAACATTATTACCATAATCAACTATATCAAAAACAAAATCAACAGAAATCATATGATATTCTCAATAGATGCAAAAAAAGCTTTTGATAAAATACAGCACCAAATTCTACTAAAACCATTAAAGATCATAGGGATAGAGAACTTTCTTAAAATAATAAGCAGTATCTATCTAAAACTTAAAGCAAGCATTTGTATGGAGAGACAATGGATTCTTTTCCCCAAAAGATCAGGGCTGAAACAAAGATGCCCATTATCAACATTATTATTCAGCATTGTACTAGAAATGTTGGTTTTAGCAATAATAAAAAAAAAATAAATTAAAGGAATTAAAATAGGAAATGATGTAATAAAACTATCACTCTTTGCAGAAGATATGATAATATATTTAAAGATCCTAGAAAATCATTCAAAAACTTATTGGAAACAATTCAGTTTTAGTATAGGATATAAAATATGTCCACACAAATGATCAGCATTTTTATATATTAATGACAAAGCCCATAAGCAAGAAATAGAGAAATTCAATTTAAAATTTTTGCATACAGAATAAAATAATTGGGAGTCTACCTGCCAAGACAAATCCAGGAACTATATGAACACAATTACAAGACACTTCTCACACAAATCATGCCAAAGCTAAACAATTGGAAAAATATCAATTGTTCATCGCAAGACTGAGCTAAGATAATAAAAATGACAATTCTACCTAAATTGATCTATTTATTCAATACCATAGCAATCAAACCACCAAAATGTTATTTTATAGAATTAAAAAAAATAATAATTACAAAATTAATCTGGAAAAACAAAAGGTCAAGAATAACCAGAAAATTAATGAAAAAATACAAAAGTTGGTCGCTTAGCAATACCAAATTGAAAATTATATTATAAAGCAGCAGCCACCAAAACTATTTAGTACTGGCTAATAAACAGTGGTGTATCAGTGGGAATAGAATATATCACACAATAATAAAGGCCTATAGCAATTTAGTGTTTGATAAACCTCCAAACTTCAGCTTCTAGAATAAGTACTCAGTATTTGACAAAATTTCTGGGAAAACTGGAAGGTAATATGTCAGGAACTAGGCATAGATCTACATCTCATACCCCATAACAAAATAAGGTTAAAATGTTTACATGGTTTGAGCAAAAAGGATGATTGACATAAAAAAAAAATTAGGAGAACAAAGGATAATATACCTGTAAGAGCCAAGGAGAAAAGAGGGATTTATAACCAAAGAAGAACTTGAGAACATTATGAAAGGCAAAAATGAACAATTTTGATTGCATTATATTAAAAAGAGTTTGCACAAACAAAACCCACAGAAAGAAGATTAAAAGGAAAGTACAAAGCTGGGAAAAAAATCTTTACAACCAGTATTTCTGATAAAGGTCTCATTTCTAAAATATATAGAGAACTGTGTCAAATTTATAAGAATACTTGTCATTCTCCTATTGATAGGTGGTCAAAGGATAAGATCATACAATTTTCAGATGACAAAATTAAAGCCATATAGAATTATATGAAAAAATGCTCTAAATCACTATTAATTAGAGAAATGCAAATTAAAACAGTCTGAGGTATCACCTCCCACCTCTCAAACTGGCAAAGATGATAGGAAAAGATAATGATAAATGTTGGAAGAAAAACTGGGAAGATGGCGGAGTGAAAAGGTGACTCTCTGCGTCCTCCTCCAATCTTCTCTCAAATCAACAATAAAGTAAGCCTCTGAACTGAACTTCAAGCCAACGAATCAGAAAATATTTGGACAATGCTGGCTGATATCTCTGAAGAACTTTACATCAGGTTTGTCTAACTCGGACAGAGGGATAAAGAGAGGACTCCTGTGTCAGAGGACTCCAGTGTAGGCCGGAAGTGAGGGTGGGACTCAGCTCACTGTGGCAGAAACTCAAAACTCCAAACTCCAAATTCCAAACACCTGGAATTTATCTGAGGCACTGCGGATACTCTGACCTGATTGGGGGCAGGTGTTCTGGCAGACTTGCCTTGTTTAAGGAGTAATTCGGACTTAGTCCTAGCCCCCACAAGCCCAGCACCTTAAGTTAATCTTTGCGCTAGAGCAAAGATCTTCAGCTACTATTTCAGCCTACCTGAAAGAGACATCCACGCTGTCTAAAAAAAAAATGAAGAAGCAAAAGAGAGCTCTCACCGTAGACAGCTTTTATCAAGAGAAAGAAGTGATGACCCCAGATCCTGAGGTTCCTTTAGACAAAACTCCAAAGGAAGTTATTAAGGACCATCACTGGTCACTTTTTCAAAAGGCCTTTCTGGAATATTGCATAAAGAACCTCAAAAGAGAGCTGGAGGATAAATGGGAAAATAAATTGAAATCAGTGCAAGAAGGATATGATGCCCTGCAAAACACGTATGAAAATGACATCAATTTATTGAAAAATAAAATTAATGAAGTGGAAAAAGAGTGCAATGAACAAAAAAATTCAATTAGCCAGTTACAAAAGGAGCTTAAAAAGGTAACTGAAGAAAACAACACTTTAAAAATAAGAATTGAACAAATGCAAGTGAATGACTCAATAAGACTTCAAGAATTAGTCAAATAAAAACAAAAAAATGAAAAATTAGAAGAAAATATGAAATATCTCCTAGGAAAAACAACTGACTTGGAAAATAGATGTAGGAGACACAATCTAAGAATTATTGGACTTCCTGAAAACCATGATGAAAAAAAGAATCTAAACACTATCTTCCAGGAAATCCTGAAAGAAAACTGCCCCGAGATTGTAGAATCAGAAGGCAAAATCACCATTGAAAGAATTCACCGATCACCTCCTGAAAGAGACCCCAAAATTTAAACCCCAAGGAATACCCTGGATAAATTTCAGGACTATAGCACCAAGGAAAAGATTCTGCTAGCAGCTAGAAAGAAACAATTCAAATACCGAGGATCAATAATTAGAATCACACAAGATCTGTCAGCCTCCACATTGAAGGATCAAAGGGCCTGGAATCAGATATTCCAAAAGGCAAAGGAACTTGGATTACAGCCAAGAATAACCTATCCAGCTAGAATGAGCATTATCCTCCAGGGAAGAAGATGGTCATTCAATGATATAGGTGAATTTCACCTATTTTCTAATGAAAAGACCAGATCTGAACAAAAAATTCGACCTCCAAACACAGAATTCAAGAGAAGCATAAAAAGGTAAAAAGGAAAGATGCTTACTTGCATAAAGCAGAGAAAGAAAAATTCAACGAATTGTGCTTATTATTAAAAAAAGTAGACAAATAACAAATTAAAAACCCTCAATTAAATACCAAATTGGACATTCTAAAAATAAAAGGAGAAATTAATAAAATTGAAAATAAGAAAACTATTGAATTAATAAATAAAACTAAGAGTTGGTTCTATGAAAAAAACAACAAAATAGATAAGCCTTTAGTTAATTTGATAAGAAAAAGGAAAGAGGAAAATCAAATTGTTAGTCTCAAGAATGATAAGGGAGAACTTTCCTCCAATGAAGAGGAAATTAGAGCAATAATTAGGAGTTACTTTGCCAAACTTTATGCCAGTAAGTTTGATAATCTAAATGAAATGGAGGAATATCTACAAAAAATATAGATTGCCCAAGTTAAAAGAAGAGGGTATAAATTATTTAAACAGGCCCATATTAGAAAAAGAAATAGAACAAGCTATTAACCAACTGCCTAAGAAAAAATCTCCAGGGCCAGATGGATTTACATGTGAATTCTATCAAACATTCAAAGAACAAATAAGTCCAATACTATACAAAATATTTGAGAAAATAGAGAGAGAAGGTATACTGCCAAAATTCTTCTATGAGACCGATATGGTGCTGATAGCTAAACCAGGTAGGGTGAAAACAGAGAAAGAAAACTATAGACCAATTTCCCTAATGAATATTGATGCAAAAATTTTAAATAACATATTAGCAATGAGATTACAGAAAGTCATCCCCAGGATAGTACACTATGACCAAGTAGGATTTATACCAGGGATGCAGGGCTGGTTCAACATTAGGAAAACAATCAGCCTAATTAATTATATTAATAACCAAACTAACAAAAACCATATGATCATCTCAATAGATGCAGAAAAAGCATTTAATAAAATCCAACACCCATTCCTATTAAAAACACTAGAGAGTATAGGAATAAATGGGCTTTTCCTTAAAATGATCAGTAGCATCTATTTAAAACCATCAGCAAGCATCATATGTAATGGAAACAAACTAAAACCATTCCCAATAAGATCAGGAGTGAAACAAGGCTGCCCACTGTTCCCATTACTATTTAATATTGTATTAGAAATGTTAGCTTTAGCAATAAGAGAAGAAAAAGAGATAAAAGGAATCAGAGTAGGTAAGGAAGAAACCAAATTATCACTCTTTGCAGATGACATGATGGTATACTTAGAGAACCCTAGAGACTCAACTAAAAAACTACTAGAAACAATTCATAACTTTAGCAAAGTGGCAGGATTCAAAATTAATCTACATAAATCATCAGCATTTTTATATATTACCAAAAAAGTCCAGCAGCAAGAGATACAAAAAGAAATTCCATTCCAAATAACAGATGATAGGATAAAATATTTGGGAATCTATCTGCCAAGGAAAAGTCAGAAACTATATGAACTAAACTACAAAACACGTTCCACACAAATAAAATCAGACCTAATCAATTGGAAAAATATTAAGTGCTCATGGGTAGGCAGAGCAAACATAATAAAAATGACAATACTACCCAAACTAATCTACTTATTTAGTGCCATACCAATCAAACTCCCAAGAAATTATTTTACAGATCTAGAAAAAATAGTAGCAAAGTTCATTTGGAAGAACAAAAGGTCAAGGATTTCAAAGGGATTAATGAAAAAGAGGCAGATGAAGGTGGCCTTGCTGTACCAGATCTAAAACTATATTATAAAGCAGCGGTCACCAAAACTGTTTGGTACTGGCTAAGAAATAGAGCAGTCGATCAGTGGCACAGGATTGGTTATCAGGACAATCTAGGCAATAACCTTAACAATTTAGTGTTTGATAAACCCAAAGACTCCAGCTTTTGGGATAAGCACTCACTATTCGGCAAAAACTGCTGGGAAAATTGGAAACTATTGTGGAAGAAATTAGGGCTTGACCCATACCTAACACCACATACCAAGATAAGATCTAAATGGGTTCATGATCTCAATATAAAGAGTGACTTTGTAAGCAAGTTAGAGGAAAGTAATATAGTTTACCTCTCAGACCTGTGGAGATGGAATAAATTTATGTCCAAAGAACATCTGGAACTCCTAATCGAATACCAGATGGATTATTTTGATTATATTAAATTGCAAAGTTTCTGTACAAATAAAACTAATGGAGACAAGATTAGGAAGGAAGCATCATATTGGAAAATCATCTTTACATTTAATCGTTCTGATAAAGGTCTCATTTCTATAATATAGAGAGAATTGTCTCATATATATATATAAGAATTCAGGCCACTCTTCAATAAATAAGTGGTCAAGGGATATGAACAGACAATTTTCAGATGATGAAATTAAAACCATCTCTAGCCATATGAATAGTTGCTCCAAATCAGTATTGATCAGAGAAATGCAAACTAAGACAACTCTGAGGTCCCACTACACACCTGTCAGATTGGCTAAAATGACAGGAAAAGATAACGATGAATGTTGGAGGGGATGTGGGAAAACTGGGACACTAATACATAGTTGGTGGAACTGTGAACAGATCCAACCATTCTGGAGAGTAGTTTGGAGCTATGCTCAAAAAGTTATCAAACTGTGCATACCCTTTGACCCAGCAGTGTTTCTACTGGGCCTATATCCCAAAGAGATCTTAGAGGAGGGAAAGGGCCCCACATGTGCAAGAATGTTTGTGGCAGCCCTTCTTGTAGTGGCTAGAAACTGGAAACTGAAGAGATGCCCATAAATTGGAGAGTGACTGAATAAATTATGGTATATGAATGTTATGGAATATTATTGCTCTGTAAGAGACGACTAGCAGGACGATTTCAGAGAGGCCTGAAGAGACTTGCATGAACTGATGCTGAGTGAAATGAGCAGAACCAGGAGATCATCATACACAGCAACAACAGTATTACATGATGATCAATTCTGATGCACATGGCTCTCTGCAAGAAAGAATTGTCTCAAACCAGTTCCAATTGTTCACTGAAGAAAACCATATACACCCAGAGAGAGGGATATGAAATATGGACCAACGTAACATTTTCATGCTCTCTATTGATATTTGCTTGCATTGTGTTGCCTTTCTCTGATTTTCTTTTTTTTTCTTGTAAATAGGATTTTTCTTGCATAACTTGTCAAGCATTTCAACATTATTAACATGTAGTGGACTTCCTGCCATCTAAGGGAGGGGAGGGGACTGGGGGTAAAATTTGTAATGGAAAGGTTTGTAAAGTTCAATGCTGAGGAACTACCCATATATATGTTATACAAATAAAAAGCTTTAATAAAAAAAAGAAGAAAAAAGAAAATAGAAATTATATAAAAAATAAATAAAAAACTGGGACATTAATGCATTGTTGGTGAAGTTGTAAATAATACAAACATTCTGAAGAAAAATTTAGAATTATTCCCAAAGGGCTATAAAAGTGTCCATACTCTTTGACTCAGCAGCGCCATTACTGGTTCTGTATACAAGGAAATCTTAAAGGAGGGAAAAGGACCTACATGTGCAAAAATGTTTATATCAGCTCTTTTTGTGGTAGCAAAGAAGTGGAAAATAAATAGATGCCTATCAAATGGGGGATGGCTGAATAAGTTGTGGTATATGAAGATAATTGAATATTATAATTCTATAAAAATGATGAACAGATTTTACAAAAGCCTGGAAAAATTTACATAAATTAATGCTGAGCAAAACAAGTAGAAACAGGAGTAACTTGTACACAATAACAGCAAGAATGTATGATGATCAATTATGAAAGACTTAGTTCTCCTCAGTGGTTCAGTGATTCCATGCCATTGCAATAGACTGGACAGAAAGTGCCATCTGCATGCTGAAAAAGAACTAAAGAAACTGAATGTAAATTAACACATACTATGTTCACTTCTTTTTGCTGTTATTTTTTCTTTTCCATAGTTTTTCCCTTTTGCTCTGATTTTTCTCTCCCAACATGATTTATAAAATGATGTGTGTTAAAACAAATAAAAAATAAAACAAAATTAAACAACAACAAAATATTAAGTAGACTGAATAAAAATCAGCACATGCTATGTTCATTTCTTTTTTTTTTCTGTGTTTTTATCTCTCCCATGGTTTTTCCCATTTGATCTGATTTTCCTCTCCCAATATGATTCATAAAGAAAAGTGTATTAAAAATAAATAAATTTACTAGAAAAAAATGAAATTAAATAAAAAAAATTAAACAAAGCAAAAACTAAATTTGCTTTCAATAAACTGCCACCTAAAATGTGAGAATGCTATGTCTAAGGAAGATCTATTAAACTCTGAGTGTTACTGATGTGAAAATTAGAACTAAAAACTATCTTCATAAGAGAGTCATCATATTTTTTAAGAATTACTAAAGAAAAAAGAAAAAAAAATTAAAAAGTAAATATTTATTTTCCCAAAATAGGGAAAATAGATAGTAGCTAGAAAATTGGTAAATAATGTGATGGAAAATAAAATTTGAATTGAAAAGAATTTCAGAAGTTATCTAGTTTAATGTTTTCATCTTGTAGATGAGGAAAATGAGATTTCAGAGGTTAAATGACTTGATCAGGGCTACACAAGTAATGGAATCAGAATTTGAGTCTAAGTCTTCTGACTCCATATGAAATGCACTTTCCTTCCCACATTGTAAAAATAAAGTACAACACACAAACACATAAAAAATAGTCTTCTACAAATTACATAATGCTTCTCTTCTCTGTCAACAAAATGAGAATAATGACAATATGCAATCAAGAAATTGCAACACAAGACACTTGTAACAAATAGCATAAGAAAGGAAGTAGCCACTATGATCTGAATGACTGGCTCTCTTTCATTCTCCCTACTGAGTTTATTTTTTTTTCTTTATTGTCCCACTCTATAATTTCACACACAAGGGTACCTACTGGCACGGAGACATTCAACAATACTTATTAGCAATCATGAATTTTAAAAAATAGATATTATTCTGACACAGCTTCATCAACATGTCAAAGGAATCCATGACATACAAAAAAGGTTAAAAATCTTGCTTTTAGACAATTTCCTTGGATATTGAGAGATTAAAAATCTTCTTCAAGTATATTTCAGAGATAAAACACAGGTTTTTCTTACTATAAGGTTAGCCTCCCATTAACCATGCCAGGCTGCCTACTATAGTTTTACAATGTGCAATACATGTGGTTGTTGTTTGATTGTTCCATCGTATCTGATACTTCATGTCCTCATTTGGGGTTTTCTTGGAAAAGGTAATATTTTTCCATTTCTTTCTCCATCTTATTTTGCAGATGAGAAAACTAAGGCAAACAGGCCCAACAGTGGAAGTCCTTTCAATGTAGAAATGAGCATCAGGTCATAATTCCCTATGCATCTAGATATATGCCTCTGTTGCTTCAATATTGGAAGAATCTAAAGGGGACTCATTGAGAAATATGATATTGCTCTCTTATCAGAATTTCAACAGTGATTGAGTGTTCCATAGATAATTTCACCCCTCCCCCCAAAAAACCCTTTATATTCATCTTGGTTCTCTTTTTTAAGTTAATCCCTCATTTGCATTTACAAAACATTATAGATGAACCAAAGTGCTACAAATACAAAATAATTTAAAGATTACTTAAGGAGATGAAGAATAGCCATTCTCCTTCATAAGAAATCAAAACAAAGAAAGAACTATTTATAAGAATAAACTAAGAAGGTCTTTATTCAAAAAAGAAGAAAGTACTTATTCTTTTGTCTTTTCTGCTGGTGCAAGGATAAAATTATTTGTTCATTCATTTAATCATTCATAAAATAAACATTTGTTAAAAACCTCAAGTATTAGAGCTCATATAAAGACAAAACTGACCCTGTCTTCAGGGAACTTACACTCTACTGAAAAGAAAAGCAGCATGTGTCTCTTCATTGCCTTTAAATGATTTTCTTGTATTCAATTATTTATATTCAGAATTATTCCTAATTCCACTCCATATTTATAATATTGCTGCCCTCCAAATGAGGACAGTGAAACAACCACCAGATTCACTATTATATTTCATAAAACACACTGCAAATTTGCCTTTTTCATCTCAGTGAAACACTGAGACAATTTCATAATTTGAAAATTGTTGAACTTGGTTCAGTCTGGTTGATCTCTCATTACTTTGGGGGAAAAATCAAAATGAACAGCGATCCTTTCACTTTGGGTGTATCACTCTTAAAAAAAGAGAAATAAAAAGTTGAGCAATGGATAAGATAGTCACCTTGAGTGAACTAAACTTCTTTTTTCCCTAGGCCATAGGAAAATGGGAAAATTCATAGTATTCAAGAGTATCATATACTTCAATTTTTTTAACATAGACCTATTGAACATAAAAACAGAAGCCTTATTTTCTCTAGATCAACTAAAATGGCTCCACACAGAGGGTTCTGAAACCATATTAACATCTCCTATCTTATGTAAATTAGAAGTTAATGAACATAAAAAAACCATTAGTCTTCACTTATGTTCTATAATTGAATCGATGCAATTGATTTTAAAGTTCAGGAGCACTCTGATCTCCAGTAAAGTATATGGAAGCTTTTAAGGCTCTGATTTAGCTCCATAAACAAATGTTTCAGATTGATAAGAATTCCCAGAAGAAAAGGAAAGAGTTGGTTTTCTGTGCTCAGAATCCTTCCTTCATCACATTATGCTACTTGCATCTTCTGCACTGACTTAGAAAGGAACAGAATCTAATGTCTAATGAGGTTCACACTGAGTCAGTAAAATCTGTTCCTAAACACAGACATGCACAATCACACACACACACACACACACACACACACACACACACACACAGAAGGGCTTGGACTGTGTGCAGGAAACTTGAAATAAAGGGACAAAATTTTCCCTGGAGTCCAAAGAGAGAGATTGTAGAGTCATGTTAAATGGTTGATTTGTAACTCTTTCTGGGAAAAGATGCTGTCTGATCTCCCACTGTGGCTTCAGGGAGCTGTGCACTTACCTCTCAGTGGTTTGGTTAATGTGCTTACATCCCATAAAGTCATCACTCTCTAAGGTCAGCAGATATACAGTTTAAAAGGCTAAAATGTCTTTTTACCAAAGGCTTTACAGCATAAAGTAAACAGACATGCCTAATCAACTTAGAGATAAGAGAAGAAGGATGCGTTAGAGTGCCACTTTTGGACAAAGGATTTCAAAGAACCAAGTCCTGTTTTGAATAGACTATTGAATTCAGTTTCTCTCTCTCTCTCTCTCTCTCTGTCTCTCTCTCTCTCTCTCTCTCTCTCTCTCTCTCTCTCTCTCTCTCTCTCTCTCTCTCTTTCTCTCATACACACACACACACACAATATCATTTGTTTTCCCAATCAAATATTTCAGAAAAAATTTCATTGATTCTTTTTTAAAAAATCAATTCATAAAGTGCAAAACAAACTAATGTTGACAAGTCATTTAATTAGTTTTCCATATCATCATTTCCCCCCTCCTACCACAAATATACCTATCGGCCTAATGTAGATGTTGTGATAAATTTATAGGATTTTACCATCTGGCCAGTTCAGTTCAACCATTAAGTCAAAATGAAATCACTCATCTGACCTTTGATATCTGCTATGTCAATTTAGTCCTGAAGGAAAAAAAATAAACAAATGTTTTCCTTAAAGGCAAAAATAAAAGATCAAAATTTAATAATTTAATATCAATCTCTATTTTTCCTTTCAGTATTTTTCATTTCATAATCTCAAGTTATTTTATCAATACAAACATCCAAATCATCCTTGTAAAGAATCAGGATCATTCCTTAGATTCTCTCTATTGATATGACTTTACTCACTAGAAGATAAATTTGAAATCTATCCAGAAATAGTCATCCTAAAATATTCTGGAAAAAAATCGATAAAAGGACTAATCTAAGCGTGAGTGCCAGGTCACTCACTTATAAGTCTCCACAGGACAAATCAAGTCAAGTCAAGTCCATAATCATTCATTAAACATTTAGTATGTGCCAAGCAATGCTTCAAAGTCTGGGAATATAAATGCAAGCAAGAAATAAACTCCTGCCCTCAGGGATCTTACACTCTAAATTCTAATGATGATAACCTTTACATTAAAGAAAGCTAAAAAGGAGGAAAGTTTGGAGAGCTGAAGAGGAATGAATACATGGCTGACCTGGACATGCTCCTTAAAAAGGAGGATCTGGGAGGAAGAAGCCATTAAAAAGGGAGGTTGAAGAGAAGGAAGGTATTTCAAACATGTGAAACCCAAGAGTAGAACAAACCAGCAGGATGAGGAAGTTCCTATTGTATGGTAAAGAAAGTCCAAGTCACTGAACCTGTCATAGTTTTATTTATTTATTTCTTCTTATTAGAAAACTAATAAGTTTTCTTATTAGTGAAATGGTAAGAAATTTCTGCCTAACACCATGCACAGAGATGCTGCTAAGTAAGGTTCCCCCTTCTCTGTGTTTCAAGTGACTGGCCATATCAATTTGTGCTAGGTTCATTCCTTGGGAAGTCTAACATCTAATTAAGGGGCTCAGTCTTCCATTTTCCACTCCCTCCCTCCCTAACAAACCCCAACCCCTTCTCCAGAAAATTTGCTAAGTACAGTGATAGTCATGGATTAGTCTATGGGATTACCCCAAAAGGGTAAAGTAAAAATCTACTCAGTGTAGATGTTATGGGACAGGTAATTTAATCCTATACCAATGGAAGGAATGCTAAAGATATAGAAGAATAACAACTCATTAACAGAATTAATAAGATTAAAAGGATTCAGGTAGGTGGCACAGTGAATAGAGTATTGGACTTAGAATCAGGAAGACTTCATAAATTCACATCCTGCCACATGACCCTTAGCAAGTCATTTAACTGTTTGCCCCAGTTTCCTCATCTATAAAATGAGCTAGAGAAGGAAATGTCAAATCCTTCCACTATTCTGCCAAGAAAACTTCAAGTAAAGTAACATATAGTGGGAGATGACTCAACATCAATACCAACAAAATAACATAACTATAGTTGTGATTGATAGAGATGTTAATATTAACTAATATTAATATGGTAGGCCTCAGAAGAAGATAAAGCCGTTTCGTAATGCTCTCAATTAGCATTTCATATGTTTCTTCAGCACTGGTCATTATTCATTCTGGCATTTCTCTGTTGCCAAAATGGTCAAGTTGAGGCAAATGAAGAGACAAGGACTCTAATGTAGAAATTTCCCATGATACCAGAGGCTGCTTTTTTTTTTAACCTGAGAAATTGCTGCTTCTGCTGACATACTTATAGACCATCATACTTTTTGTTATTACAAAGTCAGTGCTTAGACAGGTTCATTTCTACTTCCTTGCTAGGTAACCTGCTCAAAGAAGAAAATAGTAAAAAGGCAATACAAACCTATACTTAGGTTTGCCTTTCAAACTATGGGCTCCCCATGGAAGGGAAGTGTGACAAAGGAATAGGGTCAGCTGCACCAATCCCATTCTTCTCTCAGGGGCCATCTGCAAGCAAACATTATGTTTCAAAGCCAAAGAGAGAGAGAAAGACAGACACAGAGAGAGACAGAGATAGAGACAGAGAGATAGATATATATAAAGACAGAGAGACAGAGAGGGAGAGACAGGAGTGGAGAGGGTGGGGAGAGGGGAGAGAGACAGAGACAGAGACAGAGACACAGAGAGAGACAGAGACAGAAAAACAAAGACACATACACAGAGAAGATAGACAGACAGACAGACAGAGAAGAATGAGAAAGGAGAGAGAGGAGAGACACAGAGAGACAGACAGAGAGACACAGAGACAGAGACAGAGAGAAACAGAGAGAGAGAGAGAGAGAAAGAGAGAGAGAGAGAGAGAGAGAGAGAGAGAGAGAGAAAGCATTCCTTTTATATAATTACTGAATTCGGGCCCAGCAGCCAATTAGCAAATTCTACATAGTTTTTCATTTCAGTTGCTGGCAGTAGGACTTCACTATTTGGAAGCAGGCTGGTATGGCAAAGAAGTGGATTGACAAAGAAAGGCTTGGTCTCAGTACTGACATTTCCACTTAACTAGTCATGAAATGAGTCAAATTACTGAACCTCTCATAATCTCAGTTTTATCATCAGTGAAATGGGTCTACATTTTCTAACATGTCATTCTATGACCTGCAAGAAGTTAGTAGTGTGTGCACATGCTCTATATGGCCCACCTAAAAAAGTAAATTTAAGCCTGTTCCATCTCTTCGTTATAGATTTGGAGACGAAGTGACATTAGAAATAATTTATCTCAACAGATGAAGACACTAAGACCCAACATAAATGATTCTCCCAAAGTAATACAGGTCATAAGTGGTTAAGCCAGTATTGAAACCCAGGTCTTCTGACTCAAAACCTGGTGATCTGTTCACCATACCAGTGTACTTCATTGGGGTATAATGCATAAAAATTACTTCAATACTAAAATATCAGTAATTTTTATTTGTAATTTTTCTCACCAATGAAATCTGCCTCCAGTAGATAGATTTTCAGAAGCTGCATTGGCCAAATAATGAGAAGATGCTGACTGTATGGCAAAATGCTATAATAATGTCCAATTTAATATATGCAGCCATGTCAACTGTAATCAGATTAAACATAAAAAGCATCAACAACAATGAGAGAAAGGAAGAGGAACAGAGAGAAATAAAGGGGAACAAACAGAAACAGAAAGAGATGAAGAGAGGGAGAAGGAGACATAGGAAGAGGGAAGGAGAGAGAGAAAAGTTTTGTACATCTACTTGGTTTGTAGTCTTCTGACAATAGTTTTGGCATTTTTATACCCATTTTTCCATATATGAACTGTGATTCACTCACACTTCCCAATGGTTGAGTCATTAGCATTTATCACAGAAAAACAAGCCTTTCACCACTCATTTAAACTGCATATCATTTTTTTTCCTCATCTGGCTGGCTGCCAAAAGGCCACACAGCAGGTGCTGTCTCAGGAATGTCACCATCTAATAAAAGTATTGTAACATAACACAGAGCCAATGAAATGCTCCTAATATGTACTTGTTTTTTCCTGACAGATTGTCTTCTCTAATAAGACATTGTCTCAAAACCCAAGACAGAAGAACCATATAAACAGTACTTTCTTTTTTCTTTCTTTCTTTCTTTCCTTTTTTCTTCTTTTCTTTCTCTTTCTTCTCTTCCTGTTCCTCTTCTTTTCTTCTTTCTTCTTCTTTCTTGTTCTTCTTGTTCTTCTTGTTCTTTTTCTTCTTCTATGTAGTACTTTTTTGAGTCCTTATGCAATATACCAGTGTCAGAGTTGAAAGGTCACAAGTTCTGGAGACAGATGACATGGGTCTGATTTTGACTTCTGTTACTAGGTATCTACAACCTCAGATTTAACTTTCTTTCACTTTAACTTTCTTGTCTGTGAAATGAGGAACTTGAACTACATCATTTCTGAGACTCCTTCCTTAGTCACTTAAAGCCCTTCACACCTGGTCTCTTATATTTACAGCCTTATTACATTTTATTGTCTTCCACAAACTTTTTGATTCAACTACACTAGCCTACTTCTTACATATATTTTCTGACCCAAGACTTTTTTTTTCATTGACTATCTCCCATTCCTAGAATGCCTCTCTTTTAACATTTTTGTTTCCTGGCTTCCTTGTCCTCCTTACACATTCAGTTCACATCCTACTTTCTTCCTGAATCCTTCATTAACTTTTCCCACTATCCTCTTCACCCTTAGTACTTTTCCTCTGAGATTACCTTCCATTTACTCTGTATTAATGTACATAATTATTTACATGGTGTTTCCTCTATTAGAATATGAACTTCTCCAGGGCAGATGGATCATTTCTTTATCTTACATTGTATCCCCAGTACTTAGCATAGTGCTCAAGTGATCTCAAGATCTAGATTTGTGATACTGAATTGCAGGAACTGGGATGTGAGGGGGGGATACATAATCTAACCTTCAGACAGCAAAATAATGAATGAGTTTGGGCAATGACCTTTTTTTATCCACTTCTTGGAACACTGAATCAGTCCTTCAATCCTCTTCATAGGGAGAGATAAGAAGAGAATGAAGTGAAAGGGCTTTGACAGGCTGATGGGTGATGTACCTGTGAGCAAAGAAATTAAATCATGTGGACTGAAGGAATCAACAGCTGTTCTGGAAAGAATTTTAGATTAGATTCTACTAAGCGCTTTTGGATTCAAGTACTCGACCCTATACTTGTCAGAGCTCTGCCGCTTAGATATACAATGCAATTCATGCTTTCAGACAGCTCTAGTTGGGGCCATGATTTAAATAGTGCATGGTGAAAGCCCCAAACCTATAAAAATGAATTGAAATGTCTGCCAAGTAATAGATTTCTACTATGCTCGAACTGCATTTTAGTGGCTGGAATACCACAGCCAAATTTATCAATCTTTAAATATAAATGGATGAACAATGGGACCTTTTGAAAAATTCAAATATTTTGCCAGAAATTTTATCTCAGCCCTGAGTTATAAAATCCTAAGAGAATGACTTTGTTTTGTCTTAGGTGAAAAGTATGGATAGGAATCCTAAAATAAATCACTCAATCAACAAATATATAACGAAAATAAATCAATCAGTACAGCCCTCAAGATGCTTACATTCTACTGTGGGGGGAGTATGTGCACATAAAAGAACGTATAAATTATATACACACCAAATGTATGCAAAATAAACAACCCAAAATGATTAATACAGGAGATAGCATTTGAACTGAACTTTGAGGGAACCTAGGGATTCTAAGAGGCAAACATAAGGAGAAACTACATTCCAAGTAGAAATAATAGCCTGAGCAATGCATGAAAGCAAGAAATAGGATTATTGCATATGATAAACCTTGGTACTCTCCCTCTCTGGTTGGAAAATCTCGACTTAACTAGAGACTTCAGCTCAAGCATCTCCTCATCTCTCACCTGGCTGATATTTTGGGACTTCTCTGACTGACTTCTCCATCATGACTCACCTTCCTGATTTCCAGCTTCTTTTTGTGTTTTGTCTTCTCTCATTTGAGATAAGCTCCTTGAGAGCAAGAAGTGTGTGTGTGTATGTTATGTGTTTATGTGTGTCTATATATGTATATGTTTGCATTGTAGTGCAGTACTTGAATTAAGTGTTTAATAAATGTTTATTGACTAATTGAAAATCTTCCAGAGGCTGGAATAAGAACTTCCATTATAAGAGGTATTCAAATATTTTGTTGTTGTTCCATATCTGACTCCATGACTACATTAGAAGTTTTCCTGGCAAAGATACTAAAATACTTTGATATTTTCTTCTTCAGCTCATTTTGTAGATGAGGAAGCTGAGACAAATAAGATTAAGTTGATTTACCCAGGGACAGATAGCTAATAAACATTTGAGACCAAATTTGAACTCAGGAATTCTTTCTGATTTCAGGCCCAGAACACAATCTACTCCCTGGATTCAAGTATATCTCAAGTCAAGTCATACCTTTCCACAAACAGTAATTACACGTGCTAAAAAGTTATATCTAAATAAGAAAAATATACATCAATTTTGAGAACAAGGGATTTTGTTGTTTCATCACTATATTAGCTTCATAGATTTTGAGTTAGAATGGAGTTTAGAATTCATCAAGTCCAACACAGTAGTGTTACAAATGAGAAAAGTAATGATCAAAAAGATTAAGCATTTCACTTAGAATCACACAAATTGAGAGCAGGAGAACCAGAACTCAAAATCTAATCCTCTCCTAGCACACCATTGGCTGTATACTATTAAAAGACTAAACCTGATACCATGTAATCAGTTACCTTCCTCACTTTTTATTAGATGAACCAGTACTTTTAAAAGTAATTGTTCCTCTGGACAGTGAGTGGGTGGTTGCCTATCACTTAGGAATGGTTGAATAAGTTATAGTATATAAATGTTATGGAATATTGTTCTTTAAGAAACAATTAGTAAGATGACTTCATGAACTGATGCTAAGTGAAGTGAGTAGAATCAGGAGAACATTGTACACAGCAATAGCAAGATTATGTGATGATCAATTCTAATAGATATGACTCTTTTCAACAATGAGGTGATTCAGGCCAATTCCAATAGATTTTTGCATATGCACCCAAGAGAGGACTGTGGAAACTGAATGAGAATCACATCATATTTTCACCTTTTTTGCTTTTGTTTACTTGTTTTTTTTTCCCCTTTTTGATCTGATTTTTCTTTTGCAGAATGATAAATGTGGAAATATGCATATAAGAACTGCACATATTTAACATATTGGATTACTTGCTGTCTAGGAAAGAGGGTGGGGGAAGGGAGGTGGAATATTTTGAACACAAGGTTTTGCAAGGAAGAATGCTGAAAACCATGTTTGCATATATTTTGAAAATAAAAATGTTATTAAAAACATATGTCCCTATCATTTTCAAAATCATAGGCAATCTTTCCTTACTTGTATACTTTCTTTGCTAAAGTAACAATTCAAATTTACTTACATTGTTACTATCTATAAAGACCTTTTCTCATAATAACCTATTAGGAAGGTTATACAACTATCATTATTTCCCTAAGGAAGAAACTGAATCACAAAGAAACTAAATGATTTATTCACACTCATAGAGCTAGTGTGACAGCTATCATTCCATACAACACTATATTTTCTTTCACTTCTAAGAACAACAGGCAACAAAAAAGAAAACATACTGGAAGGTTAGTGCTGTTTATCTTCTTGAAAATTGAAATAGTGGTCATTAGGAGCTCATGTCTATATCTACTAAGCAACTGTTAAGTGGAGAGTTCTGCATTAGATATTGAGAGAAATATAAAGTTTAGTTAAGATATGGTTCTTCCCCCATGGGGCAGTGGAAGGGATAGAACATAGACTAAAATATTGACAATATTCTTTATGAAGCTTTTGGGTGCAAGGTCTCAGGGTTTTCCACTGTATTCTGAAAGGAGATAATGGTTGAGGTAGGCGTAGTGTTTTGATCTGCTCTGCTACCCCTGTCTCTCTATCAAGGTACCTTGCTGCTCTAATATACTCTTGTTTGACTATATTTCATAGCAGCAGTGGTAGGGACTATTATGGCATATGATTAAAAAATGCAGCTGAGAATAGGATTGTAAAATTCTTTGAATGTTGATAAAAAAGAGAATTAATTGCATGTGGTAAACAATAGAAATTTATGTACAGCTTTTTTTTGGTTGTGTTTATTTTCCCAGATCTATGGAAGTTTAGCCTGGAAGTTAGATGGAGTCATAAGATAGAGGAAAACAGTCATAACTAACAGTCGAGGAAAGTTTTGGTTTAGAGCTTTACTAGAGTTTTTTTCAATATTAGTAGGTATTTAAAATCCTTAATTCTATACTAGTTCATTGTTTTTATCTAACTTTATCAGGATGTGGTCAGTCTCTTTAACCAATGCAAACAAAAGTCATTTCATTTATCCAGTGGTTTTCAAGAAAGTCTAAACTGATTAAGGATATTCAGCACTATTTATAACCTATCATGGATAGATTGATATTTTCCTCTGATTGACTAGTTCTCACCTGAAAAAATCCTATAAAAGTATAATAGCTTGTCATTTTATGTGGGGGTGGGATAATTGCTGGAGTCAATTGCCCTTCCCTACACACATATACACATAAGCCCTTAAATTCTTAATTACTGTTGATATGTATTAAAAAAATCTTAAAGTCTTCTGTCAAATTGCATTTAGAATCTTATACCATGAATAAATGAATGAAATGAAATTACTAAAAATGGATTTCTTAAGGTTTTACTAAGTTCCAGCTCTGTGTTAACCACTGAAGATAGAAATACAGTTCTTAGCCTCAAGGAGTGAATGAAATTGTCAAGGAAAATATCCTTGTTAGAGAATATGTATTGAAAATAAACATGAAATAAGCCAAACCTGAATGCCACACTTTTGTCAAATAAGCCTCAGAAGGTTATAGGATAAGATGGAAGAAAACAACTCTTTCTAAACTTTTGAGATTCTAACTTTCAAGCCCACCGTGAGTATTAAGAGTGGAGATTTCTTTTTTCTAACAGGTTATGAAGACCTGTTTATAAGCAGAAAGGCACATAAAAAAAGAATATTTGGACATCAAAGACTCTATAAACAGGATTATACTAGGTACAATATCCATTATATGACTACCTTCAAACTAGTGACATTTTTAATTGTAGGGTTCATCAGAATTCACTTGATGCAACTGGCTAGTAATAGCCAGAAATTTCTTTATCAGAAACATTTCTTGTAGAAAAACTGGATGCTTTTCTTTGTTCTGTTTTCCCATGAAGACTCTAACAAAGAAGCAGATACAAATCAAGGAAGTATATTAAACAGGATAAATCTTAAAATGTACCCGAGTCCATGAACAGAGAGGATATGTTTATAAGGAATAGTCAGTTTGGGATTTTGGTGGGGTGGGGGGGTGGGAAGTTCTGTTTTTCTTTTTTTTTTGAACATGTGCGGGATGTCTGGTAAATCTGAAGGATGAAATACTAACTCTATGTACAGCCTTTGAGTTTGGACACTGGCCTGAATTTCAGTGACTTATCTTCCCAAACTTCTTAGGCCTAAAAAACTGGGCGTTATATCCCATGATGACAGCTTTTCTCAGGAAAGCGTTGGTACTTTCAGATTCTGGTTGAACTGGAAATACCACAAAAACAGCTTTCCTTCTGGTATTTTGGCACTTCTGCCATTGGGACCAGATGGGACACAGAAGTGCAGAGGAAGCATTGCATATGAATAATGTTCAATTTTTTTAAAAGTTAGCCAGCCTTTCCCCAACTTTAGTTTTGTTTTAATCTCTGGTTTTGAGGTAGGTTCATGCCATTTGCTAAGTATTCTCTGAGTAATTTACCCATTCAGATCAGGATGAACAGGAGAGCATAGCTTTGAGATGGTTTATCTGCTATAGCATTATGCTTGAATTGAAGACAAGTTCTATTACTGGATAATTTGCCACAAGTTTTTGGAAGCCTATGGAGCCTCTTGGGCCAAGAGGCAAAACTGCAAAGGGAGAGATGGTTGCTAACTAGATGATATACACAGTCAATGTGGGAAAGACTTCAAGTCATGCATTAATTACATTTGGCAATCAGCTTTTAAACATGAAGAGAGTGATACCCACTTCATACATTAGGAACAACATGTGGGCTGATATAAAAGAGTGAATTAATAATGATCACATAAGCACCAGGATATGTTGTTCACTGGGCCTGTTGGAAAAGGAATTTTTTTATTTTTCTTCTTGCATCCTTTACATTTCCTTTTTTTATACCTGAATAAGGAGGAGAAAGAACATGTTATTTCCCCAAGTCACAGCCTTGGCTCAGTTTTGGCCAGCATAAGGCAACTATTCTACATTCAGTGAATGCAGTTAGAATCCTACACATGGATTGCTTTCCTTCTGTCCCCATATTCATCTCTCTACTATAGATTTTACTTCAAAAAATAATAGCAAATATATTTTGCTAAGCAGATATAGCTAAGTAGAGGGACAAAGACTTGTATACTATACAAGTATAGCATTATTTGCACACAGTAGTATCTCAAATATTTTCTGAATTAATAAATTCTGAGACTGGCTACTAACAATGTCATCCCCCATTAACAAAAGTCTACTATTAAATTAAATGAACAGAATTGGCTATTAGTGTAATATATTCTGAAGTCTTTGGGGAAAATATGTTTGAACAAGGAAAAATATTATTGTTACTATAGGATTCAGACATTTTTATACAGAGGTGAATTGTTCTGAAAAAGCTTGACATGTTGCATTCAATGTCATTGATCTTTACTTTGTGAAATACAAATCAATATATGTTTATTAAGCACTTACTATTTGCCAGATATTGTTAAGCACTAAAGATATAAAAACAAAAATAAAAGCCTTTGTATTCAAAAACTTTGTTCAAGACAAATTAACAATGGAAATTTGAGTTGCTCTATTTCTGACCTGCACTGGTTGCATCTCGTTAGGTGACCTAATGGATAGCTTACCAAATTAATGTTGAATTTACAACAGAGACTTGATCTGTATAGCTCTCTGAAGCTTAGAACGCCTGCTCTCATGAGATCTTCTAGTCAAAAAATTTCCAGTACTTGGGATCATAGGCTTGTACCAAAATACCTCCATGGTAAATTATATTTTACTATATAAGTTTCACTTTGTTTCAATAAATGCAAAAGAATAAAAATACATGTTTTAATAAATGAATAAGAAGAAGAAAGAAAAAGGAGGAGGAAAAGAAAGAAAGAAAGAAAACAAGAAAGAAGTTCAACAGTCTCATTTGACTCATTTGTTTTACTTTTTAAATTTTTTTTTAATTTAAACTTAGTAGGATTAAAGCTTAATGTCCTGCCTCAGTTCAATTTGTTCTGACACAAGTCAAAAATGGTTAAAGGGATCAATAATTAAATGGAAACTAAATTTGGGATGAGATAAAACAACGGGACTGGCAGCATATATGTGATGAATAACATATATATATATATTCATAACATTTGCATTTATAAACTTTGATCATATAACATAATAAAATTTATATATAATAATTATATAATAAAAATTATCTGTCCCAATAGGTCCCCTGTATTTAAACAAGATATTTCCTTGAAACATAATTAAGTATGTTTCTATTTTATTCTATTTATATATGTAACTATTTTATTCAGTATAGAAACTGAACTAACAGATTATGAAACTATATTCTGTATTTTCCTTTGACTGATTTTCCAATGGTAACTGGGAATAATGAATAAAAAAGTACCATTGACTCAAATCAAATATTTCATTAGGTCAAGTGTATAGTTTGAAAAAAAAAAAAGAAAATGTCCCCTAAGAAATTATTTAAATTCAAGTGATCTTTGATGTTTCTCCTATGTTGGGACTTTGTAAAGTTTTAGTCACTTAACATAACTTGAAATGTTCAGAAAACAAGTGGATTTTTATTATTAAAAAAAAAGCCTTGGCACAAAGATAGAAAGTAAAAGCAGTCTTAAGTTAGGCCTCCAAAGAAGAACAGGGAATTACTGGGATGCTTCCTTGTGGTAATCTTTGCTGAGACAACAGAGAGCTTTAATTAACAGAGATTGTTCACTGAGAGAAAGAATGCCTAGAGGGGAAAAATGACTTTGAAGACAGAATTTTACATCACAGAAAAATAACAAAGAGAGTATTGCTAATGTTCCAAGATACATCAGTGATACATCCCCTACCACCACCAGGAATTAAATGCTTATTCAGAAAATCTTCCTTTCCCTTATATAATGGTGAGTTGTTATCAAAAATATAGAGTAAATTTTATCTCAACAGAAAAGCATAATTTAATTTATCTGACATTTTAATACCTACTATTTAACCATTTGCATAGTTCTAGGAAAAAAAAACAATTTTGCATTTGTTTTCTTTCTTTGGGTAGTAAAGGAGTCTATACTTCTGATTTATCTATAGGGAGAACCCTGTGTGAAAATTCCTTTTATTAATATTGATCAGCAACATGTCTATAAGATATAGACTTAGAAAGCTGTCTTTGGTAGAAAAAGTTTACCCATGAACACACAACCAGTATGTATCAGGAAAAAAAAGGTTAAATCCAAGTCTTCTTGACTACAAGATCAGTCCAATAACCACTAAGTCACGTTGGCTCATTTTAAATAGAGTTCACTGTTGTTGAATGTATTGAACTCAAAACAAATACTTTAGAAGTATCAAGATAAACTGAAACTGCCACAAATACAAACTAATATAGACTTGTCCTAGATTGGAGCAGATCTGAAAGGCTTTTCTTATTGAAGTACCCCAAAAGAGTTTCACATATAAAATCATCTTCACATGGAGATGCCCACCATGGAACCCAAGGAATTTTTCCCTATATATTAAGAACTGAAGGGGCAGCTGGGTGGTGCAGTGGATACAGCACCAGGTCTGAATTCAGGAGGACCTGAGTTCAAATGTGACCTCAGACAATTAACACTTCCTAGATGTGTGACCCTGGGCAAGTCATTTAACTACAATTGCCTCAAAAGACAGAGAACTGAAATTTTTTTTTAAATTACTTTCCGTAAAGATTTCTTTTCTTTTTCTTTTGGAGGAAACATACCTATATATTTAATTTATCTATTATTTTTTGGATGTCAAATGGACTGTATTAATTCATGAGAGCTACATAGCAATTTAATCACATTTCAACTCAGAAAAAAAAAGAAAGTCAAAAGCTCACAGTTTGAAGGTACAATCTGCATTTAGTCAACATCCTCACAAGTTGTCACTACTCAAAGATTTCAAGATGGGAAACTCATTGCCACCTTAGTCAGCCAACTGCACATTTTCCTCTACTAGTAGGAATTCTGGGGGGGGGACTCTTCAGAGTTTTGAAATTTGAATAATCATAAAGCAGAAAAGACAAAAATAAATGTGAAATTGGTATTACAAGAACAAATAGGCCCAGAGGATGAAGCAATGGTCCTGGAGTCAGGAAAATCTAAATTCAAATCTGGCAATGGACATTTGACACCTACAGGCTGACAAATCACTTTTGTGATTATTGGATAAATATACTTTGCCTTGTTATGGTTCAGATAGAAAAGATGAGGTTTTGTTTACTCTTTGTGAACTGGAGTAATATTTCTAAAGGGAACAACCTATTTTGAAATAGAAATTGTATGAAAGTAAAAGATAAAGACTTCAAAGCTCTTCAGAACTTTCAGCTTTCAACACCGTGGTCCAGAGAAAAAGATAGAAAAAATTCTCATAACTCTGAAGGTAAGGCTATAGAATTCTGCAACATCTGTTGTGGGAGAAATTTGGTGAGTGAAAGAAAGGCTGTAGCTTTTCCCTTTCTTATTCTATCTTACCACTTATTTCTGAGATGGAACAGAAGATGAAGAAAATAGATACTTCTCTTCCCTAATACTTATTGTCAAGTGATTAGAAAACATACTGATGAGGACATGAAGAAGAAGAAAGGAGAAACTTCTTTCCCTTGCCATCTGTTTCCAAGAGGATAAAGCAGAATTTCAGAGCCCACCTAAGGGACCAAAATTACAGAGGTAAACCTAAGAGTCTATGCTTGTTAAACACACACACTCACAGGTGGGGACCTTAGTTGAGACTGAGACAGATGCTGGAAGTACTTGAAACTTCAGTTATTGTTAAGAAGTAGGATCAAGCCTAGCAGAAGTTAGGATGAACCCAGAATAGTAAAAGAACAGTAGCTATAGAGTTGAACTGAGATGCTGTGTCCTGTGAAAAGATATGCAATAAGTAGCCCAAGTGGTCCAACAGAGTTGCTCTAACCATCAGTGTACTTGAATAAATGGATTCTGAGACAGAAAATAAAAGACATCAAATTCTTCAGTTCCTGAGCTGTCAGATGCACTGGAGACATCTGTTCCCCATATGTGTGCCTCATTTTACTGGTAGTTTAAGTTTGTGCCCATTATTCCTCCATGTGCACTATATGCATTGGTGGCAGATTATGTTTCATCCCCCATATCCAAGCTGCTGCCAAGTCCTACTGATTTCACCTTTGCAACATTTCTTAATTTCATTTCTTTCTCCCTTCTCATAATGCTATCATTCTAGAGCAGTCCCCCATCATCTCATGGTTTGACTACTGCAATAGCCTATTGATAAACCTCCCCCCACCTCAAGACTCTCTTCTCTCCAATGAATTTACAATTCAGCCACTAAATGATTTTCCTAAAGTGAAGTTCAATTATGTCACACATATACCTCTCTGTCAATAAACTTCAATAGCTTCCTTGTACCTTGAAGAGTAAATACAAAATGCTTTGTTTTGCATTCAAAGCCCTTCATAACCTACCTCTCTTCTACCTTTCCAGTTACCTCACATCTCACTCCCCAACATATACTCTTTGATCCAATGTCACTGGTCTCTTGGATCCTCCAGAAACAAGCTACTCCATTTCTCAGCTCCTAGACTTTTTCTGCGTGGTCCTCACGCCCAGAACACTCCCTCCTCTGCTCATGTTACAGATTTTTCTGGATTTCTTTAAGTCCCAACTAAAGTCCCAACATCCACAGAAAGCCTTCCCCAATCTCTTTTAATTCCAATGTTTTCTCTTTGTTAATTATCTCCTATTTATATTGTTTCTTTGTATATTTGTTTGCAAGTTATCACCTCTCATTAGAGTGGGGATTGCCTTTTGCCTCGTTTTATAATTTCCAGAATTTAGTACCATTCCAGGCACATAGTAGGGACCTAATAAATATTTTTTTCAATTGATTTATAGTGAAATGTTATGTGGTTGTTATTCTTACTTTACCTTTTGTTTAGAAAATATTTGGATTAAAAATTAATAGACTCATTTTGACTGAACTGTTAATGGTAAATGTATCACTGGAGGCTAATGAAATACCCCACTCAGAATTACTCACAGAACTTTGAGATTAGTAAATTATAGCAACCTCCCTCCTTCTGGAGAACTTTCCAACCTTCTGCCAGCATATGGAGTAATTGAAGGGGAGAAAACAAGGTTAGAGTAAAATTGAGAAATGATAAACATGAAGAGATTTGCACAAAATAAGGAAAAGCTAAATGACCAGAACCAAGAGAATGTTGTATACAGTAACAGTAATGTATTTTTAAAGAATAACTTTGAATGACTAAGTAATTTTTGACTGTTACAAATACTCAAATTAATTCAAAAGGACCTATGAAGGAAGACACTATTTGTATCTAGAGAAAGAACTGATAAATAGAAGTATGTATAAAATGATTTTAAATATTTATACTTATGTATGGGTATATGTATATATAAAGATACATATATAAATATATACATATATACACACATACATGTTTGTGTCTAATGATAACCATTTCTGGGGTGGAGATGAAAGGAAATGGAAAAAGAAAAGGAAAGAAAATTTGCATAACTTTATTACATATTTAAAAGGAATAGGAAGTTGTACGTAGTAGATTTGAAGTTCCATGTCCAATCATCCTTTTTATTGTACTATGTGATAGAAATGCTTGTTTTCTTTCATGAATTAAAAATAAAATAAATATAACTGAAATAATGAGATGGGTAGAAAGGAGAAATTCAATGTTAGGGCAAGGATGATGGCAAAGCTGGGTTTGGAGCCAAGCATTTATAATCTCTGTTACTGACTGGTGGATCATTTTAGTTTGTTAATTCTGAGCTGCAGTAGGGTAAAAGTTGATTGGGAAGTGTGCTTCAAGAGCAAAGGCCACCATACTGCCTATGAAAGGGTGAACAACTGTATAGGCTGGAAACAAAGCAGATAAAAGAGTCTGCTGTACTAATCAGATGTGGAATCGACTACTTTTCTAGCCTGAGAAAGGGAAACAGAGTTTTAAAAATAAAAACAACAAAAATGATGGTGATAGTAAATAGTAAATATACCCTTGAAACCATTTCTGTTACACTGAAATCTGCTTCTCTTAAAACTCCACCAATTTTTACCTTATTTTATATCCTAAGGACTATTGAAACTAGTTTGCTCTTTCTTATATATGACACAATTTCAAATGCAAAGTATCTCAGCTTTGGACATGATCTAAAAATCTATTTAGTCAAGGGGTCCTTAATCAGATGAAATTTAAAAAAATTTAATGATTTTAATACAATTGATTTCATTTGCAATCTTATGTGTTATATTTTATGCACTTAAAATATAATTGAAAAGGGATCCCCCCAGGCTTGCTATATTGCTGAAAGGATTTATGTCTCAAAATAAGTTACAGACATTCTTGATTCTAGTTTAAAACCATGTGTAAACTAGAATCCCCCCTACAATATTTTATTTTGATTATTTTTGTTGTTTTAGTTAAATCATAATATCTCAGCAGGAATTTCAGAGCACCTAATAAAAAGTATACCTGACAATTAAGTCTTTCCATGGTATCTCTAACAAACATTTTCTACTTTCCTTAAAAGGTTAGACAATGAAAGCTATTTACTAGCTAATTTTCCATATTTTAAAAAAATAAACAACTAGCACACTATACCAATGAATTTCTCTGATTTCCCAGCTTAATAAGACAGTCCAACAAAAGATGATGGGGAAGATTAGGTTAATTTATTAAAATTACAAGAACTAGAACAAATAATTATACAGAAATTTCCACTTTGCAATTGCTTTACATGCATTATCTCATTATATTCCTATATCAATTCTCTGAGATAATACAGGTATTGTTATAATACCCATTTTACAGATGGAAAAACAACAATTCAAGGTTAATAAAAATTAAGTGACTCACAATGTCAATAAAAGAGAAGCAAGGTATTCTTGATAGTAAGTTCTATTCATTTCCTACTTTTAATGTATATTTTTCTTAACTACTCTTCCTAACTCATAGTGATTAGTAGTCTAGCTTCCAAATTCACAAAAGCTATCCTTTTAGTAATATGTTCAAAAACTCAGAATTTCAGTCAAACTTACCAGCCAGGCAATAGTTTGAAGAATATATTTTATATATGTTTGTCTTTGAAATGCAGACTGTTATTTGTTTATATTTTGTCATGTGACATTTTACTATTCTTCATTATTTCTCAAATATCACCAATAGCATTTCTCTTTTTTTTTAGTATTAGCTTGTTATTTTCAATGAATTTAAAAGATAGTTTTCAACATTCCCCCTTGCAAAACTTTGTGTTCCCAAATTTTCTTCCTCCCTTCCTCCCACACCTTCCCCTAGACAGAAAATAATCCAATAAAAGTTAAACATGTGCAATTCTTCTAAACACATTTCCACATTTATCATGCTGCACAAGAAAAAACATATCAAAAAGGAAAAAACAGAAAAAATTAAACAAAAACAACAAAAAAGTGAAAATATTCTGTTATTTTCCACAATCAGTTCCCACAGTCCTCCCTCTGGATGCAGATAGTTCTCTCCATCAAAAATCTATTGGAATTGGCCTGAATCACCTCATTGTTGAAAAAAAGCCACATCCATCAGAGTTGATCATCTTGTAATCTTGTTGTTATTGTATATAATGGTCTCTTGGTTCTATTCACTTCACTCAGCATCAGGTCATTTCAGTCTCTCCAGGCCTTTCTGAAATCATCCTGCTGATTGTTTCTTATAAAACAATATTATTCCATTACATTCATATACCAGAATTTATCCAGCCACTCTCCAACTGATGGGCATCCACTCAGTTTCCAGTTCCTTGCCACTACAAAAAGGGCTGCTACAAGCATTTATGCACATGTGGGTACCATTCCCTTTTTAATGATCTCGTTGAGATACAGACCCAAGTAAGGACACTGCTGGATAAAAGACTATGCAGTTTGAAACCTTTTGGGGCAGAGTTCCAAACTGACTCCAGAATGGTTGGATCAGTTCGCAGCTCCATCAACAATACATTAGTGTCCTAGTTTTCCCATATCCCCTCCAATATTTTTCAATATCTTTTCTTGTCATCTTAGCCAATTTAAGAGGTGTGTAGTTCATCAATGGCATTTGACAAACAATGCTTACTTTTCTTACATGGCAGGAGAATAGAGAACTGGGTTCAAGATTGAGAGGAGCTGAATTCAAAAGCCAAATCTGACTCACTGTGTACTGATCTCCATTAGTAAGAGGAATTTCTTCATCTAATATATTCTGCAAGGCCTCCTTGCTTAAACAGATTGTTTTCATGAATTAATGAAGCTGCCATATCAAGGCTGATGAAGACAATGATGATAATGATGGGGATGATGATGATGATGATGATGATGATGATGATGATGATGAATCATCTGGCAACCACACTTTTAGACCCCTTGGTTACTAATTGGTCCTTTGGTCCCTAATTTAATTAGACTGACAATAAGATGAAAGTCTTAGCAAATGTTATAAATGTTCTGAACTAGGATTCTGGGCTGTTGTGATTATAATATGTTATGTAAATATCATAAATTAAGGAAAGGGATAATATATACCTGAGGTCATTAAATTATTCCTATCCTAAAAAGCAAATAAATTATTATAACAAGTATGGCAGATTAAATCACAGAGGGAGATGAAATGGGATTGGTAGAAAAGACTGATCAGTACTATGCTCTACAGAAATACCCATACCCATCAGGTTTATATTAGAAGAGGACCAAAAGAACGAAGTCCTAGACAGCTTACACTATCTCTTAGAGCATCATTTTCCCCCATGTTCATAATTGAAGCCCTTCTTGCTTGACAGAATTTGTCAAATTTTGCAATTAAAAAAGAACACAAGGACACTTCTACAGTAGAAAAGAGTCTAAAGGTAAATTTTAGTAGAACAATTTTAGATTACCAAAAATGATGTTAATATTAATAATTCATATAAAATGTTTGATCAGAACACCTTTGCAAAATAGTCAATACAAATACCATTATTCCATTACACATTATAGCCACAAGTTATTTCAAAATCTAGAGATATACCAGATTTTAGCTAGGCACTTTCTCTCCATCTCCTTACTTACTTTAAGTTTCATTTTTCTATTAACTATTTTGTTTTATGTTTTCAAGTTTGAAAAACATATTCAGTGGTGGAAAAAATGAAAGCAAATGTGTTTTGAACCATTCTACTTTTTTCACCATAAACATCATGAACAAAAACATTATTCACTCTGAGACTCAGGTTTTTTTTTGTTTGTTTTTTAATTCCTTCTCTTACTAGTGACATAAGTTTTTTGTTTGTTTGTTTTGGATTTTTGTTTTGGTCATTGTTCTTAATATTTATTGGCCAATACACTAAGCTTTTGCTTTGACATTTTTGCCAGATCGTTGGCTTCCTGTCCTTACTGTATCTTTTAAAATATGTTTTTCAAATGTTATTTTGGAACTATTTTCTGCGTACCTATATATTTTCTTTCTGTAGACAACTCTTTTTTTTTCTTCTTTATAAGGATTATTTTTCTGCTCTTGACAGCCTCCCATTATCTGGAATCATTAAATTGAAGAATTCACCTAAATATCATCTCTCAAGTTCAACTGTGAGCCAATGCAAGAATTCTATTTATATTATCACCAAAAAATAGGCATGCAGACAACTTTTAATGGTTTTCACTGATGAGCACTTCATTACCACTCAGATCCACCCATTTAAATTTTTGAGCAATTCTACTTTTTTGAAAATTTAATATAATATCAAAACCAAAAACAAATAACTAAGCCTTGCATTTATTACTAGTTATCCCCTTCAGGGCCAAATCAAACAATTCTAATCTTTCCACATGAAGTCCCGTATTTTATCTGATTTATACTCTCCCACAGATTAGGGCACTTGTGAAACTTTGTCTAATATTACTTTTATTGACTCTGAGGCAATCTAAAATAGCATGGTCACCTTTTCACTTCAACTAGTTCCTTTTTTCTGGAAGACAATGGAATGAAATAACATTTCCTTTCTTTGTCTTTTGAAAGATGAAATTAATTGGCAAGGAAAGTTTAGAATTTGGCAGTATTTATTTTCAGCAAAGAAAAATCACAAGTAGATAATTAAAGTCTTTTGTCATAATGCTATCCAGAATCAGTAATTAATCACTTATAATATTCTTATTAATATTAATGTATCATGTATTTAATCACCTTTCAATTTCTTAAATAGAAGATAGAAAACTGGATGTAGTCCCAATGTGCTTTCTTCTTCCCAAAGGAGAACATAATTCTACTATGTTGCAATTGCCTTACCTGAGCCTCACCTCAATGTTCTCCATAGGTGATAAAATTAAAAGGTGAAATTATGTAAGAGCCACCATTTGCCCATGGATCTGTTAATTCAATATTCCATTGAATTATATGCTTGAATATTCAATATGATCAATAGAGATATGTTATGTCAAACTTATTCTAAGTGTGAAATCCTTCTTTTGAATGTCCACAATCAGACCTAAAAACACTTCTGATTTAGCCCTTTATAATAACATACAACTTTCTGTGCACTGTTAGTAGGAAGAAAAGTTTTTATTCCTTAGGCCAGAAATGCTTCCATATGGGCATTTTCTCAACCTACATTTCAAATCAATTCTACAAACTCAAGTAAAACACCACATTCACATTGGTATTTATACAAAATAATTTCTTTATTTTGTATCTTAATCTACTTGGATAAAATATAAATTCACACCAATTTTTCCTGCAAAGGAAGAACAATCTCTTAATCACAACAGTGACTGGTGAAAATTCACTTTATCTTGCTTAGTCAAGTCCTATCACAGAAATTCCAGGACATATCTATGTCATGATTCAGTACATAATAACCTTTCTTCCCTATATTACAACATCTCTCCACCTCCAGCTTTGAGAATAAAAATTTTAAAAATATATCATTCTTAGAATAAACACATCAATTATTTGCCATATAACTCCAACTAACCTTCCATTTGACTTCCTTATTTAAGGGACACTTCTCTGGATTTTGTTGTTCCTTAATAAAATGTAAGTTTCTTGAAGGTACATAGTATTCTACTTGTTTATATCTATATTTTAGCATAATAAGTAGCACATATGAAGGGTTTATTTTTTTTTTCATTCTTTCATTCATTCTAAAGAACATAAAATTTGCTTAACTTGAAAGTAAATGCTTTTAAAGGATTTTTTTTTAAATCTGAAGAACCAAAAGATCTGTAAATATATGAAAAAACCCAAAGGAAATAAATCTGACCCTGAAATCAGAGAATTTGGCTTCAGATTTTACTTTTGAAACTGGAAGATTTGGGGTCACTTACTTAACATAACTTGTTCTTACTTTTCTCATATGTAAAGAAAAGGGATTGCCCTACAATATTTCTGAGGTCCCTTATTGCTCCAGATTTATGATTTATGAGGACTTTGGAAGCTTTAGATTTAGATGATTTTGGATTTTGTATATTTCCATCACTATCTTAATTACATCTAAGCATCAACTGGTGACATTTGTTGCATAGGGAGCTAAAAACAGAGAGATTACCTATACTTAAGAGGAAATCTTAAAGTACCTCCATTAAAGCAAGAAAAACACATCCAGAAACCAGAATCTATGAGTTACTTCTTTTCCACCTTAATTATCTAAACTTGATTCCACTTTTCCCTAAACTCTAAATTTACTTATGGCAAAGTGTAAAATTGAGTCTCAGGAAAATGTTTTATATTTAGGATTCTTTAGGAAATATCCTTTTCTAAAAGCACTTTAAATCTAACTAGTTAAAAATAGAGCTGTTAGGTGGCCTTTAGTCTGCAAGACCTGGACAAGTCTTGATTAACCTCTCTTTGTCTTAATCCTCTGGAAAAGGAAATGGCAAAATAATCTAGTATCCTTGCCAAGAAAACCACATGGACCACAAAGAGTTGGACATGACTGAACAACTAAACAACAATAATAGTTATCAGGAGCTAGATAATGCAACAGATAACGTATTGGATCTGTCATCAGGAAAATTCATCTTCCTAAATTCAAATCTGGCATGAGACATGTACTAGCTCTGGGATGCTGGGCAAGTCATTTATTTCTGTTTGCCTCAGTTTCCTCACATATGTGATGATTTAGAGAAGGGAATAGCAAATCCTTTCAGTATCTTTGCCAAGAAAATGCCAAAGAAGGTCACCAATAGTTGGATACAAATAAAACATATAAACAAGAATTAAAATAGCTCTTGATTGATAATCTTGAAGGAAAACTCACCAATGGGAGACAATTTATGGCAGTAGGGAATCATCCCTGACTTCTCAAAGATGGCTTTATAATTCTGAAGGGCAAATGTAAGTAAGCAGTGGGGCCCCAAATCCTCAGTGGCAATGGTAGTATAAGGATCTTCAAATATTATTTGGACTACACTAATCCTAACCCCTCTAGTTTAGAAAAACAAATCTCAGATATTTTAAGTGATGTACTTACAAATAGTAAATAGCAGAGCCAGGAATTAATGCCAAGTCTATTGACTTTAAATTCATTGCTACTTCCACTACAATAAATACCCTGTAGCCCATGGTAAGATGAGTTGTCCTTTCTGAATGCATGAAATGGCTTGAAATTATTATTTGTCCCAAATCTATGGGAAACAGGAATCAATCCTTTTCAGCTTAATTTTTATTTTTTTTTATAATTTCCCATGTGAAATTCAATATAGCAGAACTTTAGAAAATAATTCAAGGGTTTCAGAGACAAAACTGTCAGAAAAGGTGATAGCATCTTTAAAAATAAACAAAAAATACTCAATAATAGCAATAGAATTTCTCTACTTCCTTGTTTTTTCTGGCATCAAAAACAGGTTTTCCAGGACATGTGGAAGCATCAGTTAAGGATAATTTCCAATTTCCCAGTGTTTACTTAACTTAAATCTGGAATATAATTGCAAAAGGCATGTATATAGCAGCTGTGGTCATTTAGATTGTTTGCTGCTTTTGTTTTCTTTGTCTAATTCATTTTTTTTGTCAACAGAATGATTATCTTGTAACAGTTGAGTAACCAACATACTGAATTTTGTGTGTGCATTGAGGCTGGGGGGGTTGGGGAGAATCAAGGGATGCATGGTGCTTTATGAGCTGCTACTAAGAGGTGAACAGGGGAATGTGACTATTTTTCCATCTGTTCTTTCATGATTTACACAGATTCCATGTAGATAAAGAGGAGCTGCTACATCAGACAGAACTCCCCAAGCTGCACTATAAACAGCAGGAAAGACCACCTGCTACACTCAAACTTATGTTACATCAAAGCATCCTGGCTTTCTGAATCCCAGTTGGCTGACAGCAAGACTCCAATCAGCAAACCTTGCCTTACTAGGGAGAAGAAGGGGAAAAAAAAACTATAAAACAATGCTTTAATACTAGCTCAATATCCCCAAAGTAAAGGTAAGCATTTTGGTACAACTATGAGCTATCAGTTTAGATTTTGTTTATTTTCATTTTTGTCTTACAAGTTGGTTGGTTTAGTTTTGTTCTTACAAGCTTGTGTTAAATGTTACTATTCCTTTCCAATGGGAGGTATGGTGCACCAAAGAGCTTTTCTTCAATTCAATCCATCTAGGACATACTATATTCCTCATTGCACTTATTTTGTAACAGGTACTATCCTAGGCTGGGCTAGTGATACAAAACTAAAAAAAATCTACCCTTGCTCTCTAAGATCTTATATTCAATTGTAGGGAAACAGCATGTTCACAGATAATTAAATATTATATAAATATGAATTCATACAATTATTTATTCCACATCATGGGGATTAGAGGTTCAATGCTCCCACAATCTGGAAAATCCATATAAAATTTTTGGTCCCTCCCTTAATACCAGAAAAAGTCTGAATTTCTTTTCTTTTATGGGGTGTTTACAGTACCTTATTGTAACATTTTGGTTAAGTATTTGGTAATAGCCTCTATGTCATCTGCTGGCCCTTTGTGTTATCTGAGATGCTGAGTTTACAAACAGAACTCCTAAAAAAATTCCCATTTAATTTCCTCTACACAATACAGGGAAACTGAGATGGGAAAGTTGTAAAGGAAGGGATAGCTATACATGTTTAAATCTATTTAAATACAAAGTAATTAAGGGTCACCAAACAATGGGAGAATCAGGACCTTCAGGTAATAATTGATTCTTGTTCTGAGCCTTGAAAGGTGCTAAGGGGTCCAAAAAGCATAAGTGAGTTGGGAGACGCCCAAGGAATAGGGACAGCCTATAAAAAAGCATGGAGAGTTGTATATGTGTGATAGTTATCAATCCATTTTACCTCATATGCATGTTCTGAAGATATCTTTCAGGTATTTAAAGATCATTATTGTTGCTACTTATTTCATTCCCACACTTTTATTTTTTGTTGATTAACCAGGGAAGAACTACTTCCCTCTTTCTTTTATTTCTGCCTGCCTTTGTCTATCTCTTATTCTCTTTTGTGTTTCTTTTTATTTCTCTATCCCTGTGTCTGTGTGTTTCTCTATTTGTCTGTCTTTGTGTCTGTTTTCTTCTTTCTTCTCCTCTCTCTCTGTCTCGGTCTCTGTCTCTCTGTGTCTTTTTTTGGGTCTGTGTGTCTTTCTCTCTTTCTTTCTCTCTGTTTCTCTCTCATTTTATATATAAGTAGGAAGTAGTAGAGTACTAGCTATAAGTTTCCCATGAAACTATACAACATGTGACATCTAGTTTGAGCCCCTTCGTGTAGAATTACATCTGGCAAAATCTCCTGCCAGTGTAAGTGGTCAATTTATGAGCTTAGATATGACTTAAGGATTTTTCTTTCAACAATCCTAAGTTATTAAATTTTGCCCCATGACAGATTGGTCAAGTACAGCAACAATTACAGAGACTGGGGACTACTGATTCACATTTACCTTACATAATCTAAAGTATTTTTAGATTTACATGACACAGAACCATACATGACATTTTCTCCCACTGAGAATTTGCAAAATCATCCTAGGTATGTACTGACTTTACTTAATAAAATATGGTAACATGGGATTTAAACCTAATTTATTGATATATCTTTGAATTTCTCTGTATCACTTATGACAAGTGGCAAATTTGTTGCCATTGAATTTTTTAGGTAGTAGATTTATCCACTGAGTTGAAAGCTGTCCAAAAAAGGAAGCTTTGTAAAATCCTGTCAATGCATTAACTCATTTAATTTAATTTGGCTATTTTATGTTAGGTAGACGCTAGTATTACCTGAGACTCAGAAAAATTAAATGAGTTGCTTAGGATCACATTGTTAACACCTGAGTTGGAATTTGAAGCTGTATCTTCTTGATTCTTACTCCAGTGACCTATGCATAACCAAAACTTGCCTGGATATGTTCACTTCATCTAACATGAATGAGCCTTTGAGAGACTTTGGAGAGTGTCAGATTGCCTAGCAAAAAGGAATGTTCATCTCTTAATGTTTAAGTGGGGATAGCTTGCCTGTGTCTTTAAAACTGGTGACATTAAGCTATTCTCCTCTTTTTAATATGATATTTTCATTTTATTTTATCTGTTGCAACCTCACAGAGACCATAATATGATCTCCATGTCATAATCCAATAAAAGAGGAAGGACTTTCCTTCTCCCATCCTTCTTTTACTCTGATTCTGAGAAACAGACTTGGGGATTCCTGTTTCTATTCTTTGTCATTTGTCACCCTCAGTTTCAGGGGCTGGTGGTCTATATGAATCCAGGAGGGTGAGCCATGCAGACCTTGGAGACAGGATTGCAGCTAGGATTGTATAATCTAACAACCCAGTAGGAAAATACTAAGAAACTACACTAGGACTCCAGTTTAAAGTAGGATTTGACCTGGTAACTGAGACTGTGCTCTATAGAAATGACACTAAACTAGGAATGGGGGTAAAAGAGGGGCAGGGAGAGGAGATTGTTTCTCTATCAGGTATGGGGTAAATATGTATATTTCTGAAATAAATATTCCTTTGTAAAATCTGAATTGACTGTGAATGACTAAATAGAACTGGAGCACAGTTCTGAGAGAGAATTGAGTTCTCCTTCATTTGAGGGAACACCACTAGTGAAGAGTGAAGCCCTTTGCTAAGTGCTTAGAAACTCTCAGTTCCTCTAAAGGGTAAGAGAATCCATGGAGAAGGGTGAAATTAGCCTAACAGGTTAGTGAGGGCCAAGGAATCTATGTGACATATACATTTTATTCTGCCATACCTACTCTTGGTGTTTGGTCTCCTTTGAATAATATTAAACCTGCTTAAATAGTTCATTCTAGAAAATTCTGATAGACATATATAGCTCAGACATGCATTCCAGTCAGGCTAAAAGTGTTTCCTACAGGTGTGGTATCCAATGTTGCATTTATAAAGCTTTCTCTATTTCTAGGCTAGTCATTCTTCTCAACTTAAGTCAGGCAGGCCCCAGCTGCAGGTTGGGGAGTCTTTGGTAAAGAGAAATTGACCATAATTACAACTATGCTTCTATAACTTTGACACTCAAAGCCTTAGGGTAATTTTGAATTTATAGCAGAAAATTAGAAGAGTAAGTTTGTATTTGACAAGAATTTAAGTTGGAGGATAAAATTCATTATTAACTTAAAAAAAATGTCAGCGAAACTGAAAAGCAGCCTGGCAGAAACTGGAAATACACCATTATCTGACACCATTTACCAGGATAAGTTCAATATAGATACATGGCTTAGAAATAAAGAGAGATACTAGAAGGGAATTTGAAGAAAATGGAATATATTGCTTATCAGACTTATACATAAGCAAACAATTTATAAAAAAAGATGGAGAGCAAATGGGAGTATAAAATGGATAATTTTGATTACATTAAATTTAAAAGATTTTGTACAAATAAAGCAAATATAACCAAGATCAGAAGGAAATCACAGAATTGGAAAAACTTTTTATATGCAGTTTCTCAGATAAAGGTCCAATACCTCAAATATATAAAAAACTTTACTAAACCTATAAGAATATGAGTCATCCCTCAACTGACAAATGGTCAAAGGATTTGAACAGACAATTTTCTGATGGAGACATCAAAATAATTTAGCCATATGAAAAAAATGCTCTAAATCATTATTGATTAAAGAATTGCAAATAACAAGAACCTTGAAACTGCATTTTATACCTATCAAGTTTACTAAAACGATTGAAGGAAGAAACAACAAATGTTGCAGGGGATGTGGGAAAACTGGGACACTAATTCACTTTTAGGGGAATTATGAAGTGATTAAACCATTTAAAAAAAATTCCTTGATCTCAGACACTTAATATTCCCTAGCTGTGTGACCCTGGGCAAGTCACTTAACCTCAATTGCCTCAGCAAAAAAGCAAATAAATAAATAAATAAATAAATTCCTTAAAGCTTTTTTATTTTCAAAACATATGTGTGAAGGGCAGCTAGGTGTCACAGTAGATAGAGCATCAGCCCTGAAGTCAGGTGGACCTGATTTTAAATGTGGCCTCAGACACTTCACACTTTTTATCTGTGTGACCCTGCGCAAGTCACTTTACCCCAATTGCCTCAACAAAAAACAATATATGTGGATAATTTTTCAGCATTAGCCCTTGTAAAACTTTGTGTTCCAAATTTCCCTTCCTTTTCCCCACCCCCTCTCCTAAATGGCAAGTAATGCAACATATGTTAAACATGGTAGAAATATATTTTAAATCCAATATATGCATACATATTTATACAATCATCTTGCTGCATGAGAAAAATCAAATCAAACAGGAAAAAATGAGAAAGAAAATAAAATATAAGCAAACAACAAGGAAAAGAGTAAAAATGCCAAATAGTGAACCACACTCAATTTCCCAGCCGTCTTTCTGGGTGTAAATGGCTCTCTTCATCACAAGATCATGGGAACTTGATCCAACCCTTTTGGAGAGCAATCTGGAATTATGGCCAAAGAGTTATTAAACTGCCTATACCTTTTGACCCAGCAAAACATGACCACATTTGCATGAAATAATGAAGAGTGAAATGAACACAACCAAGAAAATGTTTTTTTATAGTAACAACATTTTTTTTAGGATTTTTAAAATTATTTTTATTAAAACTTTTACTTTGCAAAACATATGTATGGGTAATTCTTCAACATTAACCCTTACAAAGCTTTCTGTTACAAATTTTTCCCCTCTACTCCCCACCCCTTCCCTAGATAGCAGGATATCCACTACATGTTAATTATGTTAAAATACTTGACAAATCGAATATATGTGTACATATTTCCACACATCATTTTTGTGCAAGAAAAATCATGTCTACAAGAAACAAAAATCAGAGAAAGGAAACACAATGCAAGCAAACATCAATAGAGAGCATGAAAATGTTATATTGTGGAGTAACAATATTTTTTAAGAACAACTTTGAGTGACTAAGTCATTTTGACTATGATAAACAAGAGTAACTAGAAAGCATTGTTGTTCTTTGTCTTTTGTTCTAGAAGAGAGCCAATGACACCAGGAATGTGATGTTATGTCTTACAAATGAATTGGATCTAAGTGAAGCAGGGTTATGCAAAGTCACCAGCCTCACTTTCTCCTCCAGAGTTATCTGGATCCAATGGCAAGACAGATCCGGATGATTGGAGATAATCCCTTAAATACAAAAGACTTATGAAGGAAGACTCCATCTGCCTCCAGGGAAAGAACTGATAAGAAAAAGTATATATGGAATGATCATGCATACATACACATATATATCTTTTTTTGTTTTTTGAGTTAATTGGGGTTAAGTGACTTGGCCAGGGTCACACAGCCAGGAAGTATCTAAAACCAGATTTGAATTCAGGTCCTCCTGACTTCAGGGCTGGTCCTCTATCCGGTGTGCCACCTAGCTGCTCTCACACATATATCTTATTATTTATGTCCAATGGTAACCATGGAGAGAATAATGAAAGAAAAAAAGAAAAAAACTACATAATGATTTTATTATATATATATATATATTTTTTTTTAAATAGTAAGTTGTATACAATAGATTTGCAATTTCATATGTAATCATCTTTTTAAAATTTCTGCTATGGCATGGAAATACTTGTTTTATTTCACAAATTAAAAGTAAAATATATGAAAAGCAGAAGATATTCTGCATTTACTTCCTACTTATACCTTTTATGTTTCCTATTTATACAAAAACAGTAATGATAGCACATATTGACTCTTGAATATGAACTACTTTGTAAATTTTTTAAAAAGCAGGAATAATTATAACAGAAGGCAAAGGTCAGAATAATTGAAACATCATAATCATAGCTAGCATTTACTTGACATTTTAAGTTTTTCAAAGTACTTTATAAATTTTATCTCCTATCTTCATAAAAACTCTGGGAAGAAAGTATTATTGTTATTATTTTCATTAAAGACAAAGAGATTGAAACAAATAAAGGTTGAGTGACTTCTGCAGCTTCATAGAGCTATTAAGTCTGAGGTCAGATTTTAACTTATATATTCCTGATTCACAAACCTGAGTTTTACATTCTCCTACCAAAGCATATAATGTGTGCGATGGAATTGGGGTTATATAATACTATCATAAGGTACAAAAATAGGAAGGCATATTTCTGGAACAACTCATGACTTTAAAATGTGAAACCATGTATGTTCTTTTGAGTAAAACTTTTTCAGCTAGATGATTCAAAGTTTTCTTGATGGGCAAAGATGCTTTGTGGCTACTCTCAGGCTATTGAAACAGTGTCATGATCTTTTGGACTACAGCAATCCTTGGTAAGATGATGAGAAAGTGTTACACTTTATTTTTTAGCAAAAATATGTAAGTATAGATCATAATATTGCTTTCCCCTTCTCTTTGCCTTTTTCTTATGCTATAAAGGATGACACTAGCACTCTGGAGAGAGTTCCTTTTCTCAAATTGTAGCTATCACTAAAGTGCAATAAACCTAGAGAATTCTTCAAATAGCAGAGGATTCCTGTTTCTTCTAATAAAAATGGTATTCTCTTCCAATCTAATACCTTTTCAAATCAGACTGAAAGCATCCCTCTTAACTTTGCTCTACTCCTGGTAGGTACTTTATTCTGTCTTTTGTAAACATAATTTGTACTATGACTTCTAGCCCTGGCTTTTGATTCCCCATGTGCTAACCACTGTCTTATCACCTGTCTTCTATTTTCTCCTATCATTTTTGATGCTTGCCTCCAAACAAGCTTCTTGGTTTTTAGTGACTCCCCTCTCCCTTGTGATGTACAACTAAAATAATCTAGATAAGACGCATAACGATCAACAATCCTTATATAATTATCTCATAGATTCCAAAAAGCTATCTGATAATTTCTCAGTTGTAATCTTTGTAACTGTGAAATATGTGTGTGTGTGTGTATAAAGGAGGAAATGGAACAATGTCCTACAATTTTTACATCATTTGAATTATTTTTCTTAACTTTTTTTTCAATTGGAAGAATTTATTTTCTTTCCCTCCCATTTTTCCCAATAGAGGGAGGAGGAGGAGAAGAACAAGAAGAAAGAGGGCAAGGAAAAGAAGAAAGAGAAAGGGAGGGAAGAAAGAAGAAGGAAGAAGAAGGAGAAAAATAAAAAAGTAGTAAGAAGGGAATGGGGAAGAGAAGAAGAAAAAGAAGGGAAGAGGAGGAGGAGGGAGAGGAGGAAGAGAGGAGAAAGAGAAGGAACAGGAGGAGGAGGAAGAGAAGAAAAAAAAGTAGAAGAAGACAATGATGATGATAAGAATGAGGAAGAGAGGGAGATGGACAAGAACAAATATGAGTAATAAGCAAAGCAAGGGCAGCTAAATGATATAGTGAATAGAATGCCTGGTCTGAAGTCAAGAAGGCCCATCATCTAAGTTCAAATCTGGCCTCAGACACTTAACTAGTTATGTGATTCTGGGTGAGTCACTTAACCCCATTTGCTTCAGCTTTTCATCTGTAAAATGAGCTAGAAAAGGAAAGGACAAATCACTCCAGTATCTTTACTAAGAACCCCTCCCCCAAAAAATTAGGGTCATGAAGAGTCAGACTCACCTGACAATGACTAAACAATAACAAAGCAAATCTGTGCATTGTCAGTTCTCTGCTTCCAAGCAAGTCCTCCACATTTATCAGAAGAGCAATTTTCTCTTAGATTCTCAGAACATTATGTCTCTCTTTAATCATTTTTAATAGGGGATGGGGGACTATGTTTCTTTCCAGGCTAATTTTATCAATGTTCCTTACACAAATATTCTTTTTCTGTCCTTTTCAGCAAACAAAATATCCCCATAACAATGGGTACCATATGTTATAGATATATAGTTTACTCTGAGATCTTAGAAACATAGACTCATAGAGCTAGAAATGAAAGGTGCCTTAGATGCCATCTAGTCCAATCCTTTCATGTTTCAAATGAGAAAACTAAAACCAAAGTTGGGAATATCAGAAGCAAGATTGGTACCCAGATCCTCAACTGGAGAGTAGTATCCTTTCTATTGCACCTTGCATCTTTTAAATAATATAGGAGGCTTTCTGCATAACTTCAAATTCTGTAACAGTACACTATGTAAGGACACAAATATTTCTTCAGTGTCTGAATCTTGTTGACCTCAGTGAAGGAAAGACAATTCAGTTAAATCCCATGATCTCTATATGAATTCCTTAGCTGTCTCAGAACTGTCAGTTCCTGCCAGAGGCTACATATCAAAATGAAGATTCCTTGGCAGAACCATTGAGGCATCTGATGAGGCAGAAGTGTTGGAGGTACACTGGCAGCAAAGTATGGGAGAAGCCTGAATAACACATGCTGGGAAAGTCATTGGCTCTAATGCCTGGCTTACATTTGTTCTATTAAAATGTATCCACAAATGATTTGGAAATCCAATGAATTTGTATTTAAAGAAAGAAGAAACACATTTTACAGACTTCACTTAGAAAACAGAATAAAACAATGACTCAGAATTTCTTAAAGTAGGTTCTCTATAGGAATAATTTTTCATCTAACTGATTGAGTTAAAGCCTTAGGGACATATTTAGGCAAATTGAGGAAAGCTTTAGAATTCTCAGTACTTCTAACTAGCTGATTCTTTGTTGTGTTAGGCAGATCATATATAGAGGACTGAAAGAGACCTCAGGGTCCTTCTACTTCAACTCTTTTTACAGATGAAGAATCTAACACCCAAGCAGTTATATAATTTCCTCAAAGTCATACACATATTAATAGAGGCAGGATTTGAACCCCAAGGAATAAAGACCCAGTGTTGATTCCACTGTACCAGTTTCATTCTTATAAAATATTTCAAGTACAATCAGGAATAATTGGGGGGGGGGAAGAAAGAGAGTAAAAGCAATTGGGGAATATGAAACACCTAAGGGATTTGATTGTAAAGAGTCAGGAAAATAAATCCCCTAAGTGTCAAAGGCTCTCTCTTCTCCCTGTAGGGAAGATAAAAAGCAATAAAAAAAATTTTTAAAAAGTATCATTTCAGTCTGAAATGTCAAAAGCTCCCCCATACAGTTGTTCCTTTAACTATCATTTTTAACATTAATAACAAAAATATTGAGTACTACACACATACCCCGAAAAAAAAGTCTATCATTAAGTTTTTATGGGTCCTAGATGCTCTTTGCTGCCCTCTAACCCCATGTTAACATGGTATGGAGCTCATATTTTCATAAATAAGTACTTTTTTTTTAAGGTACACATTTTTCCTCTTCCTATCAACTGACTCCAAGTCACAAGTTGTTCTGTTCCTTGGCATCTTTCCTTCGTACCCCATGGAGCCAATCTGATGTCTGGATTGTCTGTTTACAGTATGTCAGATTGCACTAGGAATAGCTAGCTATAGGGGGCACTGCAGAGGAAAAATAGGAAGGAGCAGTGTTGGAACTAAATTGTACCAAATGATACATTATCCAAAGCTCAACCCCCACACCATGACCATTGTATGGTCATCGTAGAAATTCTCATTTTCTAAAACTTTACACAGAGAATAAGTACCTGAAAGTAACTTTAGGTTTTTGAGAAAGAAAATGCTTTCCCCTACTTCTAATAGAGAAAGTGTTCATGAAATTTAGGGTCATGAATTTAGAGAGAGAAGAGACCTTTGGGTCAGCTAGTCTGACCCCACATTTTCTTAGAGCTGAGGAAACTCAGAGAAACTTCAGAGAAGAGAGCCCCAAAGTCAGACAGAGAAGTGACAGAGCCAGGAATTCTAGTTTTTTTGTTTGTTTGTTTTTTTGTTTTTTTAATTAATGTTTTTTATTTGTATAACATATGTATGGGTAGTTTCTCAGTATTGATCTTTACAAAACTTTCCGTTCCAAATTTTACCCCCAGTCCCCACTCCTCCCCTAGATGGCAGAAAGTCCATTACATGTTAATAATGATAAAATACTTGACAAATTGTTGTGCAAGAAAAATCCTATATAAAAGAAAAAAAAGTCAGAGAAAGAAAACACACTGTAAGCAAACATCAAATAAAGAGCATGAAGGAATTTTAGTTTTAACAAAGGTATTCTAGCTCCAAATCTAGCCATCCTTTCACTACCCTCATGCTGATTCATTCAGTTTAAAAAAAAAGAGTGGCTTTTTTTCATTGTTGTTGTTCAATAGCATCTAATTCTTTATGACCCTATTTGAAGTTTTCTTGGCAAAGATCTTGGAGAGATTTATCATTTCCTCCTCCAACTCATTTTACAAATAAAGAAATTACAAATGAAGAAGAGTTAAGTGAGTTGTTCAAGGTTATACAACTATTAAGTGTTTGAGGCTAGATTTGAATTTGGGTTCTTCTGACTACAGGGCCTGTGGTCTCTTTGCTTGGCCACCTAGCTGCCCTCCAGAGGTGACCTTATAAAAAGGTTTAAACAGATCTCTGTTTATAGAGTATACTTTGAGCAGCACCAGGAAGATGCTTCTTTTTATCTCCACATTGGTCCTGAAGTTCTACTATTACAACATTTGAGATACATTCCTTTAGGTCTCAAATACTTTCTAGTCTAGTCATAGTGCCTATGAAATAGCTATGAAATATTTTCACAAATGTTTTTACACTTGACCTCTGTGACTATAGCTTAGCGATGAAGACCTGAATTGAAGTAGTATTTCTGACACATACTGGGTTTAGCCCTGTAGGTAAGGCATTTATTTGACCTTTACCTTTCAGTATCCTAGGGAAATGCCTCATATTGTAAGTGGCAGAAAAGGTGCTGACCTGTGTAGAAATCCCACAAGTTTTCCTTCCTGTTAGAATTCCACATACTAATGAAATCTTGTTTCTATTCCTGTCTGACCTATCAAGGAAGTTAAAACAGGTATTGTCCACATATTAGAGTGACTTTTAAGTGACAATAACACATCTGGTAAATAAGGTATAAAAGGTTATTAAATAGTTATTCATGGAATTCCAGCTCAGGCATTCTGGCTCCAGACCTCACCTCATTGTAACAAACAACTCTATCACCTCAATCACTGAAAAATTTATTAGGAATTTGCTAACATCTACCCAAAATGTTAAGCACAGAGTGGTGCAGGAAGAGTGGAGGAGACTTTGAAAGGGTGCCAGGGAAGGATGCCTCAGGAATTCTGAGGTGAAAGGGTTAGAAGACCAAATTCTCCAACTTTAAAAATTTTTGTTGGTGCTAGCCCTGAAAATAAATCAAACAGCCAATTTACTAATAATGAATCTCCAAAATGTTTCCTGTCATCTAATTTTAAAATAAGAATAGGAAGATTTATGAAAAGGGAGTGCTAACATCAAAGCTCCAAGACCTTGAATTTCTTAAGTAAACAACACAAAATTTCAGGTGTTATTGGAAGTCTGAGGTCTAAATTGTCTCTGCTTATTATCTACAAGCAGACTTAGATGCAAACATTCTCAGCTATGCTTTCAAATCAGTGCCATCCTTCTATTTTAAAACATGCAATAGAATGAATGATCAAAATTTGTTGGGCTTTTGAAATCTTTCAAAAAATTGAAACATCTTCACAATAAAAATAGTTATGCTTCATTAAAAAGGCACTCATCTTTTTCTCTAAAGGCAAGTTGGGTACTTTATCCACAACATATTAATAATTTCTTTATGACACTTTTTGGCCATGCATAATGACTTTTAGCTTGATTTATACTGAATGTAAATTGTGATAGAAGCATTTTACAGTTTTTTTTTTCAAGAGCAAATGTACAGTAATGCTAGGATTGGCACTGTCATCCCCATTAGACATGGTGAAACCCTACATTTCAGTATTTTAAAAGGCAGCCTCAGGAAATGCATGCAGAAAGCCCTTTGCAAGGTAATGCCAGGAAAGTAGCATAGCATGGTAAATGGAGCCCTGACTCTTTTCTTGTATGGCCAAGGTTCAAATTACTGTATGCTTTATATGCTTGTAAATAAAATAGTTTGAGGGTCTCATGACACAGATCATACGTGATTTGCAACATTTGGCACAACTTTTGCTCGGTTCTGGAAATACCTAACAAATGAGCTAGGATCCAGGAGTGAATTATATCTTCCCAAAGCAGGAAGTAAGATTGCCTTGTATTTATAGAGGTGAGGAAGCACCAGAGAACCAGGGACTAAAACTAGAGTTCCCCTCCAGGTCTTAACAATAAATACTTCTAATCAAAATTTGCATTGTAGATTTTGGACTCCAGAGATATAATCTATAGTGCCAACAAACTAGGCAGCTCTGGGTCTAGTTAGTAATCTAAGGATGAGACTGAGAAAATTCTGAAGTATGGTAGAAAATAGTAATGAAAATTTAACTCACCTATTATCTTGTCAAGTCATAGCCAACCAACTCTGGAGTATATCATAATCAACCTCACGTTTGTTAATAAAAAGGATCGCTTGCAGTAATGAGTTCATATAACTCTCCTCAAGCCTAAAATAGTATTGCTTACATTCCACTAGAAAATTATTATATTCTGTCATCCTGTTAACTTTTGTGGGTTTAATTTAGTAAATTACCATTAGGCTCTTCCTTTTCTAAACTACTATTTAGTGATTTTTCCATTGATAATTACTAGTTAAATTCTACCCTAAATTTGAATGAAACTACTGCATACATAGTAAAGCAGTGGTGCCTTACATTTATATCTTTAGGGTCTAGTTAAGTGCCCCAGTTATGAAAGATGCTCAATAAATATCAGGTAAGCTGATACCTTTAATACTATTATCAACACCTTACTTTTATATAGCACGTTAAGATTTACAAAGTATCTTATGCATAATAACTCATACCTTAATGTATCCCTTTCAATAAAATGAGGAAATTGAAACCCAGAGAGGTAAGGTGTCACTTATTGAGAATCAGTCAGCTAGAAAGTATTTCATGTGGGATTTGAACCCCAAACTTTAAACTATCTGTCCAGCATTCTAACTATGGTCCTATCTAGAAGCTTTCAAAAATAAAAGGTAATTGGAGACCACCTGAGAAAATACACCTTCCTTCCTTTATTCTTTGCAGAGATAGAGGGCTTTGGATGTAGATTGCTTCATATGCTACTAGACTTAAGGAGTATGCTTGTTGATGTAACTGAATTGCCTTTTTTTTTAAACTTTAAAATTCTTTGTAATAAGTTATAGGTATTTACCTTGCAAAAGGAGAATATTGATGAAAATTAAATTAAAAAACAGAAAGCAATATCCTTTCCTGTATTTTCAGGAACATACTTCCTTTTCCAGATCCAGGATGGAATAAGCTGAGTTATGACTCATAGTATTTTAATATGACAAAGGGCCAGACACTTTAGTTACTAATGAAACTGTAGTCCAAAGAAATATGCTTTCTTTTGGCAACCTCTTTCTCTGTGATCCATCATACTACAATATGACATGAGAGAAAGAGTTTAGTATAAGTTAAGGCAGAATAAAGCAAAAGAAGATAGCATGTCATGGAAATTACACTATCTTAGAGCCAGAAGAAGTGGATTCTAATTTCAGCCCTGAAATTACATTTAACCTTTGACAAGTCACTTAAATTCAGTTTCCTCATGGGCAAATTGAAAGGGTAGGTCTCTAGGTGCCTTCCAGCTGAAATATGTTGTTTCAAAGATCTCCTTAAGGAGTACATAAATGAGGCTAGGGGCTGATCTTTGGCTGTAAAAACTGAAAGAGCCATAAGGCCAATTGATGCATCTTTAGGTTTGGCCTTTGACAGAGCTGGGACCAAAACACAATTTTTCATATCCCCTAATGCATTTTCCTGCTTTGATGGTAAAACGTTGGCAACATTTGAAAGACAGTTATTATTAGAGTAAACGCAATGGGTAATCCCAAGGTATTTACTCTTAATCTCAAATAACCATTTATTATTAATACCATATTTGAAAGAAAGTTATACTTGTTTTTAAACTTGCTTGCTTTCATACTGTAAAAGCTCCATACGGTGGGTATTCCCTTTATCAGTGCAGATCACACAGCCACTCCTTTTTTCATGCATTGTTGTAGCACCCAAATTTCATTACCTGTGGCCAGCATTTGGAAAAGACTCTCAGTTACATTACCACACAGATATAAACTAGAAGGCTTTGTAACCTGCCAGTCTCAGCCTCATACAAAATTTGCTTTCTACTATGGAATGATTAGCAGATGATGAAGTCAAATTTTAAGAAAGGTTACTCGGGAATTAGCAGGGAGAAGGCTCACGAAGCAATTCAATGAAACAGATACTGAAGAAAAGGAATGAATATGAAAACATTCATCCCTCTGTGTAAAAAAGCTATTAGCCTCCAACCTGACAAGTCTGCACTTACATATTAAATACTAATTCAGGACTTGCAATAGATTACAGCAAGGTTCATGACAGATAATCAAGAGACTCTGCAATCACTGGGCATTTAATTCTCCATAGGAAACTTAGAATTTATTCAGAGTTCTTATCTACAGCATGCCAGAAGGGGATATTTATCCATTATTGTTCTGCCTTCACATACTATTTAAAGAAAAATAAATTAATGTAATGAAGAATAGCACAGAGTTCCACTGGTTCAGTAGAGAATGAAGACCAGTCAAAAGACCTGGCTTCTAGTGTAATCTGTATAATTTTAGGGAAAATTAATTGATTTCTTTTGGTCTCAATTTCCTGATCTGTAAAATTAGAGATTTAGAATAATTGATCTTCCAGGCAAGGGTATAGCAGATAAGGTGGGTAGTAAAGCCAATAGGGTGTCAGACCTGGAATCAGAATGATTCATCTTCCTGAATCCAAATTCGGCCTCAGACACTTACTAGGTGTATGACCCTGGCCAAGTCGCTTAACCCTGCTTGCTTCAGTTTCCTCACTTGTAAAAAGAGCTCAGAAAAGTAAATGGCAAACCACTTTAGTATCTTCGTCAAAAAAGTCTCAAATTAGGTCACAAAGAGTGTACTGCAAGTCAGCAACAACATCTTTCCCAAGCAACTAAGATTAAATGTTGGAAAGTAGGTGCTGACCTGCAATGACAGAGGGAGTTCCTTTGCCAAAAATACTCTAAAAAAGTAGCCAGTGAAATCACAGACCCAGACTAAATATTAAAAGTATTGTAATAGGAATTGGGCAAAAATGTCCCCCACTCCACCATACCTCCCCCTAAAATAACTCTTAAGAGCTCCTGCCCTCAAGAAGTTACTGAATTAACCTGTAATATGACAACATGGGGAATAAAAAAAATTAAATAAGCAATATTGGGTGGAAATTCAATATGAGATGCTGTCCTTAGAGTCCATGTATGGAATCACCTAAAGTAACATTATTATATTAAAAAAAGATATTTTTGTCTACAATTAGTAGACATCCTTGGCTGAGATCCCAGACAGATTTCCTTAAAAACCCATTTTCTACTGTCTAAATATTCTTATATCATTCTGCAGCGAAGGTCCAAGAGCATCTTCTTGTGATGAATTAAAAAAAAAGAATAAGTGATGCGAAGTTTGCAGGGAAAATATTGATGTGTTCCCATGATTTCCCAAGTCAGAAGTTTTAAGAAAGTCATTTTAGTTCCCAAGTTTTCAAAGACTTGAATGATCTTTCTATTGAATAGTAACATCTGCTTTGCTAAAATATTCCATAATCATTTCCCTGGTCTCTCTGCTTTAACTGAGGTATAAAGCTATTATAATAGGTCTTTTGTTAACAGCAAAACTGGGTACCATACTTCACTCTGAAGGTGACATCTGCAATTCTCAATTCCTTATGTAGTACTCAGAGGGATTGGAACCAAAGAAGAGCTACCTTCAGGAAACAGCACACTCTGAAAACTCAATCTGCATCGCAACTGCCCAATTGAGGTTTCATTTTACAAAAAGATACCCAACACGCCAGAGCAGAAGCCAATAACATCTTCAAAAGATACCCTGCATAGTATTTTCTCCTTGCTAAAAAATCCCCATGGAGACTTCTATTATATAACTTTTCCAAGTTAACTTTCAGCCTTTACTGTTCTCCTATTTCACAACTGCCTATTACTCTAACCTTTCTTATCTTGCCTAAATAACTGAATGGATCTCAGTCAAACTGAGACCTGCTAAAGACCTTAGTTTAAAAAGGCCAAGGTCTCCTGCTGCATTCAGGACCATCTCCAGTCATACTGATCTACATCTAACTACTGTACCTAGACAAGTCTGGAGGAGAAAATGAGGGTGGTAACTTTGCCCAGTCCTCCCTCTTTTAAATCCACTCCCCTTGCAGGTCCCAGCATCACCTTCCTGATGTCATGGTCATTTTCAAGGACAAAGGACAAATGTCATCACTCTAGCAGCTAAATGCTTTGAAAAGCATTAGTGAAAGATATTTGCATGGCTTAAAGTGAGGGAGGAAAAAGAAAGGTCAAATGGGAGGGTCTGGTAGAACTGGCAGAGAAGTTCCTTTGCTTTTATTTTAGCTCAATCTGAATTTGTGATTTAAAAAGGGGATCACTGTGAATAGTGCCTCTAGTAAAGGACTCTTTAAATTAACTGCACCCTTGGCCAGCTGCTTCTACCACTTGAGATAGATGATAATACTTCAATCTTTGCTAGAGAATTTTTTCATTGCCCCTCCCCCTATCATTTAACTCTAAATGTCAGTGATATTAATCACCAGATTTTATTTGATTCCATTCTCTCTGGTAATAAGCATGTGAATACTAAAACTAGGGGAAAAAAAACTAGTCAGATCCTGCCATTTTACAGATGGGAAAAAAGCTGAGGACCAGAGAGATTAGACACCTTGAACCAGGTTATCCAGAAGTAACATCAGTGGTAAGAGTTGCATTTACATCCTCTTACTCCAGAGCTAAAGTTCTTCCACTGTGCCAAAGCATAGTTAGCTTTGATTTGAGCCTTTTCAAAATAGTGTGACTCATACATTCCAATCATTTGGTTATTTCAGGCATGTCTAACTCTTTATGACCCCATCTGGGGTTTTTCTGTCAAAGATCGGTTTGCCATTTCTGACCCTCCAATGATGTCTTCAAATAGTGTTGATTTGACCTCATTCTTCTGGTTTATCACACTATACTGTCTTCTGGTGTCTAAGAACTGAATCTAGCTGCAAATGCTTTTTCTGGTCCAGCCATGCCATATCCCACAATCAGAAGCTCCAAATCTGCCCTGATCCTCATTTGAAATCCAGTGGCCTTTTCTTCTACTACCCCATTATGATCCAGCCTATGTTTTGAAAGTTTTTAAGTCAGGTGTTCCACAAGCAAAACTGCTCTAAACATATTCCAATCACAAGTCTCTTTCTCTGTCTTTCTCCTTGTCTCTCTGTCTCTGTCTCCCTCCCTCTCTTTCTCCCTGTCTCCCTCTCCTCTCTCTCTCTCTCTCTCTCTCTCTCTCTCTCTCTCTCTCTCTCTCTCTCTCTCTCTCTCTCTCTCTCTCTCCCCCAAGTTCAGTGCATCATCATTCTTCCACTACCCACACATATTTAAATTCACCGAGTATCTTCTTTTAACCAGGACATGTTTTGATTATAAGCACCAATAGAAATCATGTTTTTGGTGAACAGCTATTTCTATTCATATGTATTCCCTAGCTCCATGCAAAATAATCTTTTCATCTAACTACTGTAAACCAGTAGGAAATTCCAACTGACTCATCTGTATTTTGGCTAAGTAATTATGTTATTTAATGAAGTGGAGATAGTCTTAAAAGAAAGTCTCTACAGGGAGTTCTCAAGTCAGCTGAGTCAAACTTTAAAATGAATGTGTGGTATTGTCATTTGCAAAAGTTTGACATAGAGTAATATCATTCTTTGTAAATACTACATTTAAATAAAGGTTGATTGGGGTCAGTATAATGCAGTTTCCTTAGAAACCTTTTATTTTAATGTGGAGTGTGAGAAATGATTCATTTAGACTCCTACTCTATTTCAATCAGTATTAATCAGTTGATCTTGTACATATAGATAAGTTCTTATAGTAATCCTTAAACTTCAATAAAACATCCACCACTTGTTTGCCAGTTTTCAAACTTGTACAATCCCAAGAATGCCAACAAAGATATCTCCATCATACTTTCCTCAAATTTCACCTGCAGACTGTTGACATGAATTTGGTCTTAGAAAGACAAAAGGGTATTAGGTTGTAGGTGTGCTTTATTTCTGCTAAACTGGAGGCATGGATGTGAATCTGCAACTGGAACTGAGCTCTTCTTAAGGAATAGACTTTAAGGATTACAAAGACAAAGACCACAAGGAGGGTGGGGATGACTGTATAATGGCCCAATCTAGGTACTGCCATGGTTCTTTACATTCTGTTTTCATTTACCAGAAAAGAGGGTCATTAAATAGAAATCATGAGACACCTTGGAGAACATGAAACAAGGAAGTGGCTTAGGATGGAAAGTCTCCAGGGGTTTTGGACCAGGATATTTGAGCAAAAGTTCTGTCTATTAGGAGCTGGCATGAAAGAGCTTAAGTGAGTTCTATGGTTGCCAGTATAACAGAGAGAGTTTCAGGTTAAGCAAGCAAACATTGCAAAGGATTTTTGGCATGGCAAGGTCAAGGGATGCTCTGTTAGCCGCCTAATTGGCTGATTCAGATTCCCAGGACACTCTGGCCTCTTCTGGATAGTAAGGGAACTCAAGCAAATCAAGGTGGTTAGTAAAGTTATTAACTATTCCATTTTCACAAAACCCAGTATAGGTAGGATTCCTTGATTCTTTGGAAGATTCCCCAACTTATTTTTGTTTCTCCAAACCAGTCTCTTCTATTCAACATGAGCAAGTGATCATTTTATGATCACTTAGTTAACACTGCTTTGCCCATTTTATTACCAATTAATTAGTCAATGGAGATGTTCCATGCTTTTTCCAAACTGTGACCCCCTTGCTATTAGGACATTTTTTGCTGATGCTGCATTTTTGCTCCTCCAAACAAGGACTATCAATCAATGGGATATAGTCTTGCCTCAAGGTATCCCAGCATTGAACCCAGTATCAAACCCTATATAAACTGGGTCATGGGTACTAATGGCATCATGCAGATCTGAGGTATATTTAATTAGAGGGGACATGGACTCTTTAAAAATGCCCTTGGTGGACTAGGCAATAACTATAGCAATTTGGTTTTTGATAAATGCAAAGACCCCAGCTTTTGGGATAAGTATTCACTATTTGACAAAAACTGCTGGGAAAACTGGAAACTAGTGTGGAAGAAATTGGGGCTTGACCCACATCTAACACCACATACCAAGATAAGATCTAAATGGGTTCATGATCTGGATATAAAGAGTGATACTATAAGTAAATTAGAGGAATGTAATATAGTTTACCTCTCAGACCTATGGAGATGGAATAAATTTATGTCCAAAGAAGAACTGGAACTCTTAATTGAAAACCTGATAGATAACTTTGACTATATTAAGTTAAAAAGTTTTTGTACAAACAAAATCAAGGCAGACAAGATTAGGAGGGAAGTAATAAATTGGGAAATCATCTTTACATTCAAGGGTTCTGATAAAGGTCTCATCTCTAAAACATATAGAGAATTGTCTCATATTCATAAAAATTCAAGCCATTCTCCAATCAATAAATGGTCAAAGGATATGAACAG
>JAJPUD010003505.1:0-76015 GCA_023553655.1 Myrmecobius fasciatus
TGTCACTTAGACTCTTCACTAGATTAGCAATTTTATTAACATCTAAACAAAGTTTTGTACCAGATCCAAAGCAAATGGCTCCAAAAAGTACTTAATATTGTCAGGTGCAATCATGTCTCAAATAGATTTTTATTCTCTTTTAATGGTGCAGGAACTATGCAGGATTAAACCTTTAATATCTTTCTCTTATTTATCCCACTGTCCATGTTTATTTTGGTCTTCAATGCAACCAACATTTATGAAACGTTTCCTATGTGAAAGGCACTGTGCTAAGTTCCAGAGGTATAAAATTTTACAAAAATAAAAACATAGAGCCTATATTTCACTGTATTCTCCAAAAGCCTACATTATACTACATTAGCACCTTTATAACTTGGCTATGGGGATACAAATAATAATTCAACTATTTGTGGAAAAAAAAAACAACATAAAACAAAAACTTTCCAGTATGACAGAAACTAGATATAGATCAACATTTTACACTCCATACATTACAAAATAAGGCCAAAAGGGTTACTTGATTTAGTTATAAAGAATGATACCATACGGACAACTATTTCTCAGAAATGTGGTAATCCAAGACAATTCCAATAGACTTGGGATGGAAAATGCCATCCGCATCCAGAGACAGAACTATGGAGACTAAATGCAGATCAAGACATACTATATTCACCTTTTGTTGGTTTGTTTACTTTTTCTTTCTGGTAGTTTTTTCTTTTGTTCTTAATTTTCTTTCACAATATGAAAAATATAGAAATATTTAAAATGATTGTACATGTATAACCTATATGAGATTGCTTGCTGTCTTGGGAAGGAAGGAGATAAAGGAGGGAAAGAGAAAAAAATCTGGAACTCAAAATCTTACAAAAATGAATGTTGAAAACTATATTTGACATGTAATTGTAAAAATAAAATACTATTGAGATAAAAACCAACCCCCCCAAAAAAAACCCCAAAGATGCTAATTCTTCTACCTCCCAAAAAAGAATAATACCATAAGAAGATAAGTACAGCAAGGAATAGTCTATCTGTCAAATCTATGGAGAAGGGAAGAATTTATGACCAAACAAGAGATAGAGAGCAGTAAGAGATATAAAACAGACAATTTTGATTATATTAAATTTAAAAGATTTTGCATCAATACAACCAATTCAGCCAAAATTAGATGGAAAGGAGAAAGCTGGGGAAAAAAAAACCACTTTTTTTACAGCCAATGTTTCTGGTAAAGGCTTCAATTCTCAAATACATAGAAAACAGAGTCAAATTTATAAGAATATAAATCATTCTCCAATTAACAAATTGTCAAAGGATATGAACTAGCTTTTTTTCAGATGAAGAAATCAAAGCTGTTGTCATATGAAAAAATTTTCTAAATTCATTATTGATGAGAGAGACAAATTCAAACAATTCTGAGGTATCATCTTATACCTATCAAATAGGCTAATATAACAGAAAAGAAAAATGATAAATATTGGAGATAATGTGGGAAAATTACGCACTAATGCACTTCTGTTAGAGTTGTGAACTGATCCAATCATTCTGGAGAGCAGTTTAGAACTTTTTCCAAAGGGTAATCAAACTGTACATACTAAAAGAGATTTTTAAAAAGGGAGCTGGGGGAGACCTATTGTACAAAAACATTTATAGCAGCTCTTTTTGTGGTGGCAAAGAATTGGAAATTGAAAGGCTGTCCATCAAATGGGGAATGACTGAATAGATGTATGATTGGTTTTTTGCTTGCTTTTTCTTTTTTTTTTTAAATATAAATTTTTTATTATTTCCATTTACATATAAAACAATTTTTAAAATGTTTTTAAAAGTCAGAGTCCAAGATTCTCTCCCCCTCCCTTCCCTACATTGAGAAGACACATATAAAATTATGCAAAACATTTCTATAAAAGTCACATTGTAAAAGAAAACATATAAATCCACCCCCCAAAAAAAAAAACTCAAGAAAAATAAAGTTTAAAAAATTATTTCTCTGGATATGTATAGCATGTTTCATCATAAATCCTTCAGAGTTGTCTTGTTTTGCTGAGAATAGCCAAGTCATTCACAGTTGATCATATTACAATATTGTTATTTTGTATACAATATATTTCATTTTGCATCAGTTCATGGAAGTCTTCCCAGATTTTTCTGAGAGCATACTGATCATCATTTTTTATAAAACATCATGATAAATAATCATAATTCCATCATAATCAAAAACCATGAATTGTTTAGTTTTTCCTTCTGTCACCCTCCCTGATTCTAATATTCCCTTCTCTTCCTATTCTCGTGCAGAGTAAGATAAATTTCTAAATGTGTACGTTATTTCTTCTTTGAGTCAATTCTGTTGAAAGATTCACTCTTACTCTCTTACCTCTCTTCCCCTCTACTGAAAATTATTTTTCTTGCCTTTTTTTATGGTAGATAATTTATACCATTCCATTTTCCCCTTTCTCCCAGTACATGGCTCTCTCATTCCTTCATTTTTTTAAAGATATTATCTTATAATATTCAACTCATACCTGTGCCCTCTGTCTATATATATTGCTTCTAATTTCTCTAATAACAAGAAAGTTCTTATGAGTTACAAATATCATCTTCCCATGTAGGAATGTAAACAGAATAACCTTATTAAGTCTGCTGTTATTTCCTTTTCCTCAATGTTCCCTTATGTTTCTCCTGAGTCCTATATTTGATAGCCACATTTTCTATTCAGCTCTGGTCTTTTCATCATAAATGTGTGAAAATCCTCTATTTCATTAAATATCCAACTTTTTCCCTGAAGGATTACACTCACTTTTGCTAGGTAGGTGATTCTTGTTTGTAATCAATTCTAGCTCCTTTATCCTCCAGAATATCATATTCCAACCTCTCTGATCTTTTAACATAAAAGCTGCTAAATCTTGTATTATCCTGACTGTAGTTCCACAATACGTGAATTGTTTCCTTCTGAATGCTTGCAATATTTTCTATTTGATGTGGGAATTCTGGAAATTGGCTATAATATTCACGGGAGTTTTCATGTTGGGACTCTTTCAGGAGATGATTAGTGGATTTTTTGAATTTCTATTTTACTTTCTGGTTCTAGAATATCAGGACAATTTTCCTTGACAATTTCTTTTTTTTTTTTAAATTAAAGCTTTTTATTTGCAAAACATATGCATGGGTAATTTTTCATCATTGACCCTTGCAAAACATTGTTCCAAATTTTTCTCTCCTTCCCCCCCGTCCCCTCCCCTAGATGGCAGGTAGTCTAACATATATTAATTATATTAAAATATATGACAAATCTAATTTATATATATACATATTTATACAGTTATCTTGCTGTACAAGAAAAATCGGATCTACAAGAAAAAAATCTGAGAAGGAAAACAAAATGCAAGCAAACATCAACAGAAAGAATGAAAATGCTATGTTGTGGTCCACACTCAGATCCCACAGGCCTCTCCTGGGTATATATGGCTTTCTTCATCACTGAACAATTTGAACTGGTTTGAATCATCTCATTGTTGAAGAGAACTATGTCCATCAAAACTGATAATCATATAGTCTTCTTGTTGCCATATATAATGATCTGGTTCTGCTCATTTCACTTAGCATCAGTTCATGTAGGTCTCTCCAGGCCTCTCTGAAATCATCTTGTTGGTCGTTTCTTATAGAACAATAATATTCCATAACATTCATATATCATAATTTGTTCAGACACTCTCCAATTGACGGGCATCCATTCAGTTTCCAGTTTCTAGCCACTACAAAAAGGGCTGCCACAAACATTCTTGCACATGTGGGGCCCTTTCCTTCCTTTAGGATCTCTTTAGGATATAAGCCCAAGAGAGACACTGCTAGGTCAAAGGGTATGCCCAGTTTGATAACTTTTTGAATACAGTTCCAAATTGCTCTCCATCCTTGACAATTTCTTGAAAGATGATGTCTAAGTTCTGTTTTTAACCATCACTTTTAGGTAGTTCAGTCATTTTAAAATTACTTCTCCTGGATCTATTTTCCTGATAAGTTGTTTTTCCAATAAGATATTTCACATTGTTTTCTATTTTTTCATTCTTTCAATTTTGTTTTATTGTTTCTTAATTTCTCATAAAGCCATTAGTTTCCATTTGCTCAATTCTAATTTTTATTATTTTTCTCTGTGAGCCTTACAATCTTCTTTTCCATTTAGCCAATTTTGCTTGTTAAGACATTCTTTTCTCAATGATATTTTGTACTTTCTTTTGCATCACTCATTTTTCTTCCTAATTTTTCCTTTACCTTTCTTACTTGATTTTCAAAATTTCTTTTGAGCTCTTCTATAGCCTAAGACTAATTATTATTTTTCTTGGAGGCTTTGGGTGTAGGAACTCTGATTTTGTTTTCTTCTTCTGGTATGTGTTCTGATCTTCCTTGTCACCACAGTAACTTTCTATGTCAGAATTTTTTTGTTTAATTATTTTCCCAGCCTATTACTCGGCCTTTAATTTTTTAAGGAGGGCTCTGTTTCCAGGGTGAAAAGTGCACTGTCTCAAACTTCAGGGGTTCTGTGCAGCTGTTTGTAGAGATCCTTCTAGGCACCTGTAAGTTTTTGGTTCCTCCAAGGTGGTACGATCCAAGGAGAATGTGTTTACTATACTCCTGACTTCTTCAAAATACCACCAGCATTCTTTTCTGCTCTGGAACTGTGAGGAGACTATCCACTCCACTTTGGTTATAAGTTCTAGTGTCCTACTGCTCCTCCTCATCCTGCAAGTATGAGCCAGGACTGCACTCTGGATCTGAGTATGGGCAAAGAGCAGGGTCCTCCCTTAGCACTAGCAGCAAAATGCCTGTAAACTCCTTCTGACCAGCTCTGGGCTGAGAGGTCTGGAAGCCACCACTGCTATCACTGATTCTGTCCCCCTGAGACCTGTTCCTGGTATGCTGGGAGTCAGGGCTGTGCTCACTCTTACCTTGCTATGACAGACCTTTCCTGCTGATGTTCTAAGGTGTCCTGCACTGGAAAATTGTTTCACTCCATCTTTTTCTGGGTTCTGATGTTATAAAATTTGTGTAGGATCATTATTTAAAGGTATTTGGAGGGGTTTGGGGGAGAAGTTGGGGGAGTCCCTGCTTTTACTCCATCATATTGGCTCCAAACATTACCTGTAGTATAAGATTGTAAGGAATATTACTGTGATGTAAGAAATGATGGCAGGATGATTACAGAAAAACTTGGGAAGATTTACACAAAATGATTTAAAGTGAAGTGAGCAACAGCAAAACAACACTTACACAGTGACAGCAATACTATGTAAAAAGACCAACTGTGAATGACTTAACTACTCTCAGTGATATAAGGATCCAAGACAATGCCAAATTTCATTTCATGATGAAAACTGCTATCCACATTGAGAGAAAAAATTGATAGAGGCTGAATTCAGATCAAAGCATACTATTTTTCAATTAATTTTTTTCATTTTTTGTCTACTTCTTTCACAATATCACTAATATGGAAAAATGTTTTACATGTTTGCACATATGTAATCTATATTAAATTGTTCATCATCAGGTTGGGGGGAGGGGAAGAAGAGGAGAAAATTTAGAACTCAAAATTTTTTTAAATGTTAAAATTTTTCCTTACATATATTTGAGAAAAAAATAAAAATATTCTACTTCCCACAAAAAAAGAAAGGCCTGATTTCTTTAGCAATTTTGTATAAATTCTGAATCATGAATCATTTTGCTTCTACCAAAAAAAAGTTCTTCCTACAATAGGAAAAATCAGCAGCATCAACAAACATATCCAATTTTCTTTTTAAAAAATTTTCCTTAATACTTGCGAATTTGTCCTCTCATCCTTTGTATATCTTATCTTCTATGTTTGCAACTATTTTATTGATCACATCCTTCACTAACTTTTCTATTTGATTTTCTATACATAAGAGCATTTGTTTAACGTTTATTTACCAATTTATACTTTTAAAATGCCTTTTACATATTAGTTATTTTTCAAAACAATTTGGTGTAACAGGCTAATGTTAATGTTTCTCATTGGGAAAGAACAAGGAAGCCAAGTGATTCATTCAGTCTGATTGTCTTGAATATACTGAACACCCAAAGAATATGAATAAATTAATATTTTCCTCCCAACTTAATCAGCTATATATTTTATTTTCCCTTCAATACTTCTCCCCATAGTAAATAGTCATTCACTCACTCACTCACCTATACTAGTGACCTCTTTTTAAAAATTTCAAATCTGTGAAATTTACATATCTATAATAAGGGCCTTTCCTAGAAGCAATTAATTATTGCTAAGATTAGAAGAAAAATAGTTGACTGGGATAAAAAAAATCTTTACAAGTTTCTATGATAAAGGTCTCATTTCCAAGATAGGTAATTTCATTCAAATGGAATAAGAACGATTATCCAGTGAACGTCAAAGGATATAAACAAGTAATTATCAAGGAAACAAATCTAAGTTATCGATAACTATATGAAAAAATTCTATGAATTACTAATAATTAGAGAAATAAAAATTAAACAACAATGTGATTCTATTTTAAATCCATGATATTGGTAAAACTGACAATAAGAGAAAATGATAAATCCTGGAGAGTCTATGGGAAACAGGTACAAGGATGAACTTCTAGTGAAATTGTGAATTGATAGTCACTCTGGAAATTCAACTTAGATCTATGACCCCCGACCCTCCAATTACCAAGCTATGCATATTTTTAAACTCAGTGATACTACTACTAGATTGATAAATAAATACCAAAGAGATCAAAGAAAGAGGAAAATGTCCCATGCAAAATAACTTATAGTAGCTTGGAAAAAAGAAGGTAGGAAAGTTTAATAATTAGAAAAAATTAATAATTTTTAAAAAGGAATTTCTGAGTTCAAAAAACTTATCAACTTTTGTCATCCTTAAACAACCGAAATACAGGTCAGATACATAATACTAATGAAGAATAATGGGAAAGCAACAGTCAATAAAAACTAGCATTTATGTAGAGCTTTACAATAGGCAAAACACTTTACATTTGAATTAAATGTGGATAAGATTTGAATGGAATATATCCAAAAATTTTTACAAAATCAAAAGAATGCAGAGCTATTCAAAAGACTAGGGATCAATCTTGATTATTTGTCTTTTAATAAAGTAAAAGTATAATGTGGAGGCTTAAAAATCATTAAAGATTTCTGAAGATTACTTACATTGATGACAGGGGAAGAAGCTGACAAGTTTAAACCTTCCAGGTCAGCTATTAAGGCTGGAGAAATAGCTGGTGTGAGAACTGCTACTGGTGTGGATACTGGATTAACTGAAAGAAAAAGTCCAAATTACCAAATGCACATTAAAATTTGATTCATATCATTAAAGAGAATATTTTTATTTTGTTCCTAGACAGAATTGAATTACTTGATTATTAAATGCATGACAAGTCTACTAAACAACTTGATTTAATTAAGTTAATACCAAGTTCTGGCAATTATTCCCCCTCTCTTATAGAGAGCAAAAAAAAAAAATTCTATAACTTTGGAAATAGTATATTTAAAAAAAACCAAACCTTATAAAAAACTCTTTTACCCTACAAAAAATGTGTATTCTGTCTGCAAGGAATTTACAATCTGTATGGGACGACACAATCTATACAGCTAAGTAACAGCTAACAATAAATGGAAATAAATGATAAGTGCTAAATGATGCTATGAACAAGTGGCATGGGAGTTCAAAAGAAGGAGAAATAACTGCACCAGAATGGTCAAAGAAAAGGAAAAAAATACAAAGAAAATAATGGATGGATGGTTTGTACCAGGAAATGAGATGAAAGCTAGAAATGTTGTTTAGGGTCAGATTGTGTAAACCAGGATAAAGAGTTTGGATTTATTCTATGCTACACTACCTGCTCTTTATAAATCAGAGCTGATTTTATATAGCGCTTTGGGCTTTCAAAATACTTACACATATATGAAATTGACTACATAACAACCATGGGGCATGGGTACTACAGTATTTCTATCCTCATTTTAAAGATGAGGCTAGTGAGAATCATGGACATTAAGTGCCTTGCTCAGGATTACATAGCTAATAAGGGTCAAACACAGAATTTGAATATAGGGCTTCCTGATGACACAAGCAGCATGTAATCGGCACTGCCTCAACCAAGGGAATGAGTCAATACTGAAGGACATTCTAAGGGGAGTAAGAAGAGGGAATTGATATTTTTGAAAGCTGAATTCAACAGCAACATATATAGGATGTCCATGGCAGGGCAGAAGATAGGGGAAGACCAGAGGCAGGGGAAGAGTTAGAGGCAAGATTCAGAGAAAGAACTGAGGAAGTCTCAGAGTAGACTGAAGCATAATTGTTAAATTGTCTTTATCCTTCTTGGAGTTTGAGTATGTGTATTTGTGTGTATATATGTGTGCATGTCTGTATGTGTATGCACATGCACATTGATAAGTTTTCTTTTGTAATGTTTATATGGAAATGTTTTGTATGACTTCACATGTAATCAACATATTATTTTGCCTTTTTAATGCGTAGGGGAGGGGCAAGAAGAAAAAAGATAATTTGGAACTGAAATTTAAAAACAATGTTAAAAAATTTTTTACATGTAATTGGGAAATATTTAATGAAATAAATAATTTTTTTTAAAAAGAGCAAGTTTGAGATGAAAAAGATCCTAATTACAGTGGAAGCAATAGAAATTAATAGGAAGATATTGGAATGTGAAGGGCAATGAACATGGAAATACAATGGCAAAAGAAATTTGTAAAGGTCATATGACCAAGTTGGTGGTGGAAGCAGAAATGAAATTCCAGTACCTTGATCTCTAGCTTTCTTTCCACCTTTATTTTCCAAATATACTATCATCATCATCATCATCATCATCATCATCACCTAAGTTATTCTTCTCAGGGATTAGTAAAATATATCACTGTAGCATAAAGATATGTATCTAAGTATAATATAAAAATACTTTCTTTAATGGAGAAGGGAGGAGACTCAGATTACATAAAGAACTTCCTGCACTAGTAAGTATTAAAGAATAACCCAGGGTTTTGGTTACATTAAAAACAAAAACACAAAAGATCCCTAATATTGAAGACAGACTAACAAAACATACATTATATAAGAAAGATGAGGATATTAGTTGATACTTTCAAGATTTTTCCATAATTTTTTCACAAAACAAATTCACCATGATGAAGTACAAAAAACCATCCCTACCAAGGCCAAGAAAGATCTATTTCACAGATTTTAATATAACAGATTATTAACCAATTCATTTTGTCTTATAGCCATTTTGCAGTTGTAAAATAATTTTATTATGATAAAAAGGATACCTATTTTTAAATTTAAGAATGAGTGAGAACTTTCAGACTACATGGTTTAAAATGTAGTATTCATTTATTAAATAATTAAATACAAGACAACTATATTATTAACTATAATAACAGCACAATATATAAGTTTACAGGATCTATAAAAGAAAAACACAGAATATATAGCAGCTTTTTTGTAATACTCCCATTCAATCGACTGCGATCACATGGTATTTAACATTTAAATATTATTTTCATAAGCATAAAATGTAACTGGAAAATACTAAACATGCTACTATCTCTAATTTGCTTTTTTTTTTTTTTTTTTTTTTTGCTTTTTGCTGAGGCAATTGAGGTTAAGTGACTTGCCCAGGGTCACACAGCTAGGGAATGTTATGTGTCTGAGACCAGATTTGAACTCAGATCTTCCTGACTTCAGGGCTGGTGCTCTATCCACTGCGCCACCTAGCTGCCCCTCTAATTTGCTTTTTAAAGCATATCTTACCCAAAGAACTCAAGAAATGTTATCATATTATTGAATGATTCTTATGGCATAGTTAACAGAATTTTGTAGATAGATAAATCTTATAAATTGTCTTGCCACACTATTCAATCAAAATGAAGAAAATCAAGGCCTATTAAGGTTAGATTATTTTCTGAAGGTCATTCACACAGATAATTAGCAGGAGAAACAGAATTAAAACTTAGGCCTACCTAGCCAGTCTTGTACTCTGTGGCAATCCTTTATGCTCAACAAACAGATGTAAGGAATGCATTTTTTTTTTTTTAAGCAGTGCTAAGACCACTCTACTAACCTAATTAGTAAATCAGGTTTAGGGGAAATTCTAATCGAAGTTCTACTGATTCCCTAAGCCATAGTGAACAAATCTACAACTTTTTTGTTACATTCCCTCAAATAAAATAATAATACTGCATGTCTTGTCTTCAAAGTAATAATAATAGTTTAAATTTATATGGCACTTTAAAGTGGCCAAGAAAGTAAGGGAAAAGAACAATAATAATCTACAAGTAATAGGGATTGTGAGTTATCCACTATCTCTAATGTTGTAATACTGTTTGAGCTTACTAACCTCATGAATATACAAAGAGTACAACCCAGAACTATGGGGAAAATGTTTTATATCATCTTTTTAATACAAAATCTTAGTAAATGTCTTTGTTAAAAGCTAATTAAGTTTACCAGCTGATAGCTAATGGGAAGCAATGCTAATGGTGCTCATCAGTTACACTAGGAGTAGCCACTCACAGGATTACCCATATAACCTGAGAGCAAAGGTAACCTTCTAGGGACATATTCATCATCTATCATCTCATCTGATCTTCACAATAACACTGTGAGCAAAATATTATTATTAATCCCATTTACAGAAGAAGAAATAGGACCAGAGAAATTAAAATGATTTGCTCAGGGTCACATAGCTATTAGGTATCCAATAGGGGATGCCAAATTTGGGCTTCCTGATTCCAAACCTAGCATTCTTTTCACTATTCCCTGTTCCTCAGTTATCTGGTTTTTTGGTATTTGGTATCATAAAGTAGAAGTAATGACGTTCATTGGGTAATTTTGTAAATATATGCAAAAAATGCAATCTGGCTTTAATTTTATTGTCATTTCAGCACAATGCTACCTTTCATTTTAGAAAAAAAAATCAAAAAGTATAACGAGAAAGGTCCTCAAGGTAAAAGAATGTAGAAATGACCATGTACATGAAAGATCTATTTCACAGATTTTAACATGCATCTGGACAGATACATTATGGAGATTTTCCCAACAGTATGAATATTTGGGATATATTCAAAATGGACAACAAGCTGGGCACAAAACTGAATAGGAATAGAAAAGAGGACTGGATTGGTGTAACAAAATTGTCCTTTACAAACTCTGTTTCCTATGGAAAAAAAAGACTCATCTTTTCATGTTCAGGAGGAATTCATATCAGAAAGACACACAGACCATCAGATGGCTGGGAAGCTGAGTTTTATTATTCACAACTCAAGAGGGTAGAATGCATGTAGCCTACAGACTTATTGAGCAAGCAAATGAACAGTGGCCTGGATGGGCAATAGGAACAGAGTGCTTAAGTAGAATGCCCTCAGCACTAGTTGGGAGTGTTTTTATGGGATATTGTAGGGTTTAGTACCAACATGAACTAATTAGCAATGGAAGAGTGTCATCAGATCACATACAAGGAAACTGGTCAAAGGGAGAAATTAGAGGATACAGGGTTTGGCTCTTCCTTGGACAAACATGCTTTATCTCACAAGTCAAGGAGCAAAATGCCAGAATGATCTCAACTCATGGCTATTTATCAATATTATCATTTTATTGAAATTACTATACAACATGAGATAAAGAATATAAATGCCTCTGAAGAACTACAACTTAATGTTACACAGGTAGTGGGGGTTGGATGCAACGAGCAAGACACAATATATAGCCAATGAACAAGAAATGAACAGGAAGAAAAGATGGGTTAGTGATGGGGCAAGAATGAGGGCAAGTGGACACCTATATTCTCACAATGTCTCATATTTAATCCTGCCAATCCTGACACTCTTGTCCTTGGATAGACTCCCTGTGGTGAACTACTAGTAGGATAATCGTGTTGCAGAGCATCAGCAGGACTATGAGAGACAGAGAATTAGAGAGACAGAGATAGAGATACATAAATAAAATAAAACATTTACAATGTCTATTCTCTATCTTACTATATTGAAGATGTTTATTTAGTTTTATTAGATTATATAATGACTATTCCATATGTTTAGGATAGATTTGGGTAAGTTAAAAAAAATGTTATTGCAGACTCAGTAAACTATGTGGGATAGAGTACAGAATAGTTTGAAAAATCATGATACTGATATGTATAGAATACTCCTACTGAAAAATGGTGAGAAATAAATTTGTAGGATAGAGCACCAGCCCTGAAGTCAGGAGGACCTGAGTTCAAATCTGGTCTCAGACACGTAACAGCTGTGTGACCCTGGGCAAGTCACTTAACCCCAACTGCCTCAGCAAAAAAAAAAAAAAAGAAACAAATTTGTAAAGGTAAATTGGGTTAAATTATGGAAGATGTTAGGATAATCATCTTGGATTGAATTGTCAAGCGAGGGTCTCTCATTTCCTAGTGAGGAATTACTGTTGACTTCTTTAAATAGGATGCTTCTTCAATAGGTAGATGTAGGGCTTTCTAGCAAAATGAATGTCAATAGTATATCACTGGTGGGGAGAATAGGGCCTTTTTTTTGCCACTTGTGGGAACACTGCAAACTATTTTCCTCAAAGCTGGGGGAAATACAACACTATAGCAATAGAAGCTGCACAAAGACCTCTAATCATCAAGTCTAAAAAAGAACTCAGGAGGTTTTGCACATTCTTGATCTTGATAATAGGTCCTCTCACTTCAATTCTAATGTGTTTATCATGATTAAGCTGGTGAGAAGTGGAGGATAACCTGGAAAAAAAAAAACAAAGAAAAGAGGCAGAAAGTCCAATCAGGAATCTATCACAATAATCTAGGCCTGAAAGCTTTGAACTACAATGCTTTATAGAGTTCTTCATTGCACAATGTTGCTGTTACACTGTAGAATGTTCTCCTGGTTCTATTCACTTCACTTTATATCAGTTCATATAAGTCTTTCCAGGTTTTTCTGAAATCATGCTGCTTGCCATTTCTTACAGAACAATAATATTCCATTACAATATAAGAGACAGCTTGTTTAGCCAACAATGCATCCCAGTTTTCCCACGTTCCCTCCAACATCGAAGATTTTCCTTTTCTGTCATAGGAGCCATACTGATAGATGGAAGGTAGTACCTCAGACTTGCTTTAAATTTGCATTTCTCTGATCAAAAATGATACCTATTCTCAGCAATACAATGACTGAAGACAACCCCAAAGCACTAATGATGAAGGATGCTATCCACTTCGAGACAAAGAACTGATTGAACAAAGACTGAAGCCTATCATTTTTCAATCGCTTTCATTTTTTTTTCCTTTTGAGTTTTCTTGTACAAACTGAATACTAGGGAAATGTTTTACATAATTACACATGTATGATCTTTATCTGATTTTTTACCATCTAAGAGAGGGAGAGCTGAGGGTAGAGGAAAGTAATAGAATCTGGAACCCAAACTTTCTTTCTTTTTTCTTTTTTAATTATTAACTAAATTTTTAGGAATTATACATGCACATTCATTTTTTACATATTTCCATATAAATAATGCTGGGAGATAAATATTAGAACAAAAGGAAAAAATCATGAAAAACAAAGAAAAACAGAAAGGGAAAAAAAAGTGAAAAAGTATGATTAGATCTACATTCAGTTTCCATAATTCCATCTCTTGACATGGATGGCATTTTCTATCCAAAGTTTATTGGAATTCCCTTAGATCACTAACTTGTTGGGAAGAGCTATGTTTATCATGGATGATCATCAAAAAATCTTGCCATTGCTGTGTACTGTTTTCTTGATTCTGTTCATTCACTCAGCATCAATTCATGTTAGCTGTCCCAGGCTTTCCTGAAATGAGCCTGCTCATCATTTCTTATAGAACAATAACATTCCACCACTTTCATATGCCATAACTTATTCAGTCATTCTACAATGGATAGGTATCCATTCTTTTTCCCAATTCTTTGCCACCACAAAAAGAGCTGCTACATACATTTTTTTTCAGATATGGGTGCTTTTCCCTTTTTTATAATTTCTTTGGGATACAGATCCAATAGTGACACTGCTGGATCAAAAGATATGTACAGTTTCATAGCACTTTGGGTATAGGAACTCAAAACTTTAAATAAAAAAATTTTTTAATGGGGGCAGGAAGAACAAAACAGAATGAAGAATCAGAAAGAATTAGTGATTAGAGAAAGGGAATAAATAAAGAGGAAAGAGTTAACTGGTGGTATCATTAACAGAAATGAAGAATTTTGGTTAGGGAGCAGGTGAGTTTAAATTATAAGACATACAAATGTCTAGGAGGGGACTGAAAATATACAATTGATACTTTGGTTAAGAGCACAATCCTAGAGATAGATTTGGGGATCACTGCAGATATAATAAATTGCAGACAGAGAACATGAGAAGACTGAGTTTTGATGCAATCCCATAACTTGTATGTGCACTGGGGAAAATGAGGTAAGCAGGAAAGAAAGACAGAGAAGGTACAGTCCAAAAGTAATAAAAAGACAGAATAATTAAATTTTCATAGAATTCAAAGAGATCAAAATAAAGTTTTTCCAAAAGGTAGTGGGGCACTGGTCAGTGTTTCATACACACACACACACACACACACACACACACACACACACACACACACACACACAGCTGAGGCAGTTGGGGTTAAGTGATTTAATCAGGGTCACACAGCTAGAAAGTGTTAAGTGTCTGAGGCCAGATTTGAACTCAGATCCTCCTGACTTCAGAGCTGGTGCTCTATCCACTGCACTAACTAGCTACTAGCTGTCCCTATATAGATTATTTCTTGAAAAAAAGGTTTATAATAGATTCAATTTGGCTATTATTTTTTAAAGGAGATTTCTATCACATAAAAATACTGATTTAATTAGTTATTAATATAAAAATTCTGGAAAACCATCTTTACAGACAAATTTTCATCCTTTCTTTGATTACACAATGAAAATGTATCTTCTACTTTAGTCTTCATTGCCAAGAAACTCAGACACAAATTCAGTGTCAAAACCACTGTAATTATTCTACCTATTAAGAAATATATGTGTGTGTGTCTCCTTAAGCCTTTTATATTATTTCCTTTTTAAAAAAAATCTTCCATGTCCTGTATTTTATATTTAATTATTATAATATCTGAACAAATAAATTAATTAGGTACAATAACAAACATAAATGTTTCAGTGGAATAGAGATTATCTTGCAATGTGATAGCCACAAAAAATTTACTCATCTTTCTCCCCTAATAATGTTTAGCCAAAATGTGTGATAAATCACAGGCATTTAATAAATTTTTACTGACTGATTAAGATGATAAAAATATCACACTTAAACTTATATATTATTTCACAAATTTTCACCACATTTTCACATAAATTATCTCTTTTGACTCTCACAATGATGCTCTTAACACAGGCAGGGTAGGCATTATGATGCTCATTATGTAAATGAGTTAGGAGCTGCTGTTGTTAGCATCTGATTGACCCTATATGAAATGTTAACTGAAAAGGAAAAGCAATGGCTTATACTCAAGTGCTACAAACCTGTCAACTTTCTCCCAGTTTTATAAGTTGCAGTAGTATCAACATACTCATCATTTTCTACACAGCAATGATGCCAATGCTATTTTTTGAGACATAAGAGATTTATTTACTAGCAGTTGGTATAAACTATCAAATCAAAATAACCTTAAATGATTAAACAAAAAATCTTCTACTCAATGATTTTATTCATATATAGGGTATACCAAAATTTTTAAGCAGTTTTAAGCTTTAAAAGCTTATTACTAATAAGACTTTTGGAACACTGTATTATGTAGCAGCAGTAGTATCTTGGATGGAGGGCTAGGCTTGAAATCAGAAAGATTTAGACTTAAATTTTTACTCTTAAATTTACTAAATTAGATGTGGGACCCTGGGCAAGTTATTTGCATTCTATTTGCCTCAGGCAACTTTCTAGACTTTAACTACTAAATTATGGGCTGTGGAAGGAGTTTCCCACTGAAGGATCTCAGATCCTTTTCTTATTTTCCTAAAACAGCTATGGTAGTTAAGAAAACATTGAAGTGGAGAGAAAAAAAAATTATTAAAATTAGGACTATGAGGAGGCAAGGTAGGCATTCTTCAACACAGAAAAAAGCACAATAAAAGAGATTTCCTTGCTAGTAACTTTTCTAAATGGACATAATTTTAACATCAGAAAATCTCACTTTCTCTGGAATATCAGAATTTGCTTTGTAGTTAGTGAAATAACATCTTTCCAAAGAAGGTTCAAAAAGCCTGTGGTGGACAATAGCATTTGGTTTTCAAGCAAGGCCCATTATTACTGCCTTATTCCTTCTATGAAAAATACAAATGTTCTCTAAATGTCAAGACATATGATTTCAGGAAAGCTCCATCGAGGCCTTTCATTCTATAAAATATTCAACAGATGCCTAAAATTGAATTAAAGGGAGATTCTGTTAAAAAAAATAGTCATATTTGATCAAAATGAAAATTATAAACTTCAAAGATGTAATACTTACAATCATCTAGATCTAGAAGAGAAACATCTTTTTTATTAGGTTGTCTTTCTGGCCAAGTATTCTTCTCTTCTTTCTGTTAAAAGTAATACATATTTGATAGTTTACATATTTTTTCATTTAAAAATAATTTCCCCCCTACCTTCAAAAACAAATTGTGCCAACGTGTTCTGCTTACCTTCTTAAATATTATTCAATGTATAAATAAAATATTTTAAGTATAAGTTGTAAATTTATAATTTTGGTATAAATGACTAGATGATACTATCTCTAATAAATAAATGTTTTTCAAACATATGTTGTTCACACATGAATGGATATTCAATAGAAACAATTGAAGATTAAAATCAGAACAATGCTTAAATTAAACAAAATACTTTAGGAACATAAAAATCAATTAATTCTTTGGTTATGATAAAAATAACAAAAATAAATCAAAATTTTCAAATAAGTTACAATCTTTTAATATGTGAAAATGATGCTTTATAACAGATAAGGAGCTCCTATTGGTTAACTGTTTTTGGGGTCTCCCTCTCCTTCCTTGACTCACTACTATGTTATCACATTCTCACATATTTTAAGGATTTTGTTAGTTAAGAACAACTGTCTAAAGGAAAAGACTTGAAAATAATATATACTACTTTTTTTTCCTTTCCAAAGAAAATAAACTTTACACACACACCAGAAGTATCCCAAATCACCAAAAAAAAAAAAAAAAAAAAAAAAAAGGTAATTGGTACACAAAGAATTCAAGAAGAGGTTAAAAAAATTCTAGCTATTTACTCAAGTTTATTTTAAAATTTGCAAAATCTGCTTTTTTTTGTCAGCAGTAGCAGCAGCAACAAAATTAAAGCATTCTCACGGGAATGAGATTCAATTTCTAGAACCTCAAATTCAATTCCTGGAAAACTGGCTTTAAGAAAATTTGCTTTTAAAAAAGCTTTTCTAAGAAAAATTAAAGTTCCCTTACTGAATTATATAACTAATGCCTTGGAATTTTCTCATTATATGATATCTTCACTCGGTAAACAATAGAGACCTCTACTTCATCTATACATACTACAGGTTTGGAAACATAAAAAATAAGTCGATCATGTGTAATCTTTCCCAGTGGGGATGAAAACACACACACACACACACACACACACACACACACTCTCTCTCTCTCTCTCACACATGAACGTGCACACATGCCCATGTGCATGCATACATATACGTGTACACACACTACTTTGCCCATGTTCTTAGCTTCATGCCTTCTCTCACCATTTTCCTTTAAACTATCCCTCTTCTTTTGAAAGTCAATCTATGATTAAATCTCATTATCCAATGTTATCTTACTTCTGGAGTATTTTCCTCTGAGTAGCCTGCTGACATATTTCTCTAGTAGCTAAGTTGGCTATGTTCCAAAGGACATAGCAGGTTTGGTTCACAAATAAGAATAAAAGGTGTATCTTTTCACTTTTAATCCACAATTGCTAAGGTTCTACATTTATATTCCCTTGTTTTTAATTCAGAAGAGATAATCTTGGCCTGACTCTATTGGCCAAGAACTATTTAGATAATTTGTTCATGCCTATTCTCAAACTCCTAGGGAACAAACTGACAATTTAAACCTCATGCTTCTTACACTGAGAATCAATTTGGCTAAAGCTACACTGGACCAATAACTCATTTCTGAGATTTTAAGTCATGTTTTCATGAAGACAAAACGGAGAAGGTAGAAGGACCAAGATACGGAATGTTTTATGTGAATGGTACATAAGCCAAATTAATTCATTATATTTTTATTCATTATGCATAGTATTTAAATAACTTCAAGATTTACTTAATGCCAATTTTTTCCTCTTCATACTCCTCCCATTCCTCCTTTTTTCTATGCTTCTTATAAAAATATATGCTGAGAAATCTATGTTATTTGGAATGTGAAGGGGTAGTCATTACCATAAATTCAAGAAACAATGAAAATAAAGATATTCACTCTTCATACTGTGCTACCTATATATTAGTTCCTATAATATTAGAAATTCCAAACAATTTTGTCCTAAAATTGTAAAATCTGAATGCTTCTAAAACATATTTTACCCAGATATTTTTCCTATACTGGGATTTCAACATTCACTAAATGAACAATCCTTTTTCTTCTTTAAAAATTTTAAGGCTTTTTTTTGTGACTTCAAAGGAAAATTGCTTTAATGTTCAGAATAAACAGATGAATTAATGTGCGCCTTAGAATCAAAAAATTGTAAGTTTAGTGAAAACACAGGCTCAGGATGACAATCCCATCTCATCCAGGTTGCCATTACTGTGCAAAAACATCCAGCAAAAAAGCTTAGTACCATGTGACATTTGAAAATGTTGCACTGAGCAAAAAAAGTGTAGTTTCCTGTAAGCCACCATAGAGCATGACTATCACCTGAAAAATTAGCAACCCATCAAATCAGGATGAAGGTAAAAATTGAAGTAAGTCTACATCTGATTTCCTACTTCACAGCTAAGACTATATAACAATATCTACTAAATATATACCGTCACATATACAGAACAAAGCCGCAGATGACATTGGCATAAGCTCTTATTAGAACTTAAAAGACAAAGAAAAAGGTTTTAAAAGGACAGAAATTCATTGACTTTCTGGGAAGAGCAAATAATAGTGACTGAAATACAACATTAGCAACAGATAATGGTCATTTCTGCTGAATTGAAAAAGCCTTGCATTCCAAATCAAAGCTATAAAAAGCTTGTGGTGTGCCTGGCATTTTCCTCTTACATTACATTTCATTGTTTATCTTAAAAAATTCTAAAACTCAAAACATTTTCTTATTCAAAGCATCTACTATGAAAAGAAAAATCTGAATTCTAAACAAAGAAGTTAAGAGCCATATTCCATCTAACATTCCTCCATTTGCAATTCATCTTGGTAATAGAGACAGAACCTGGGTAAATGCATATAGGAGTTGAAGCAGGAGATTTCTCTTGCTCAATGCATAATTCATGTGCTCCGCCTGCAAAGTGTGTAAAATGAGAATTTCACACCGCAGCATGAGCCACAGAGCTGCAGAGAAAAGGCAGATGAAATCATATTTTACTGTGTGAATTTTATTTCTTACCCCACCAATGTTTATATAAAACCATCATTGACAAACCAAACGCATTGACAGATCACCCACTGTTTCCATTGTGTTAGCACTTGAAAAGAGATCAGGCAGAAAGATAAGACAATTTGTTTTTGTATTTTTTTTTTTTAATATGGGATTAGGTTTTTAACAGCTCAGTGACTGTATTAAACTTGTGTAAGGACAGTGGGAACTGCTCCTAAAATCTCAGCACAAAAAGATCTGGCTATAAATGTGTCTTCCTCAAATCTGCATTTTGTTTGTATAGTATTCAATTACACCTTTGAATACTTCAAAGAATCCAGATTTTTTAATGGAATAGAAAGCCACAGTTTTAAAATATCAAATCCTCTGTTTAAGGCATGTCAAGTTACTGAAAATGAGGAGGAAATAGGTCTCTCAAATAGCTATTAAGTTTCAAATGGGAACACATACAAAAAAATGTGTATTACACCTGTAAAGATCTTTGCCCATTCTCAACATTCATTTTCATTATAATAAAATCAGCAAGAAAGATACATTGATATGACATGGCAGGAAGCCAATGTAATTCATATGAAGATATAAAAAAAGTTTTTAATCTTAAAATTACAAAATGGGATAAATATTATGCAAAGTTCACTAAAACAAAAGTCAACACTGAAACTCAAAACACAGTTCAATGCTAATTTCTAGTATATAAGGCAAGATATTTGGAGAATTCATAGGGCAAATATTTGCATGAAATATTTTCAATTACAGTTGTCTAGGCAACCTATTGATTCTCATGCCTCCATGCAAAGTATGTACAGCTGATAAAATTAATATCAAATTTAAAACGAGAACGCACTGGGAACTCCAAAGCAATTCCCATTTGTTAAAATTCAGTAAAAACTCAACTACTGTGTAATCACTTTACAAAATGCCTTAAGATAGTTTACATCAAAATTTAAAGTCTTCAAAATCCATAAATTTTATGTCACTGTCAAAAAATTAACCCTTTAAAAAAGACTATTTCTTACACATAATCAAAATACATCTGATTAAGTTTCCCTGGGAAATTTTCCTAATTTTTCTGTATATGATCTATTTGATACAACATTCATGGAATTAATCCACTTTAATCTATGATAATTGTCCATTTGTCCGATCTTTATGACATGTTAAGGTTAGCTATCTAAAATCTGTGTCTTAAAATTTTATACAAGAAGAAACACCAAATACAGGACCAATTTCTTTGTATGCATCTTCAATTGAGTTAGCATGGTGACATATATCCAATCGGTCTCTTCAATCTGTGATGAAGATAACAGCATACAACCACACCTATAACACTGCCATGCATTCAGATGCTATTTAATTCTTTTTATGATTAGAAGATAAATTATTGTTAAATTTCAACCATGCCATTATGAATTCAGTTATTTTCAGGATCTTATGAATGTCAGTAATAAAACAAGTTTTTAAAAGATTTGTATGTGAGATACTTCTTGTAACTAGAAAAATGCATTATTTCACATAGATGGTTTTAGCGCTACACAAAATGACACCCGTAACACAGGATTCATATGAAAATGCCTTATCCTGGACACTGAGAAAACATGTAAGATAAGGAATAAAGTATTTTCATAAGAAATTCATCATTATTATTTTATCAATATTATCTGTAACAGTGATGTCAACTCAAATGGAAATGGGGGCCACTAAATCATATATAAAGATCTCTAGGTGCTGTATCCTGGCTTACTTTTAAAATGTAATATTATATATGTTTTATTTTATTTTTATTTGTTTCATTAAATATTTCCCAATTATATTTTAATATGGCTTGGGTAACCCTTGAAAATGTTTGTCAGCTGTGTTTGACAACTCTGGTTTAAAGCATCAGTGGTTGGTACTTTAATTATTACTACTTTGTTAAGATATTTTGCATATAGTTAAAAATATTGCATTATACTTAAATATGTGACTAAAGGACTAACATGAAGATAGTACCATTTCTAGCAAAGGGAAGCTTTTTAAAAAAGACATTAATTTAAACCTAACCTTCACCATCTGTTCTGTTCATAATTTTAATTAAGAATAAAATATAATTATAACAGGAGATAGCAGATAAAGTGATATAAATGTGAATCTCTTCTTGCCATTAGTGATTTTTCTCCTGACCCTTTTACAAAGGAAAGCATCTTAAATATTTTTAAAAATTCTCATAATGAATTAACATATTCAAAATCCTTTAAAAAGAATATAGCATCATTCATACACATTTTTTACTTTTTCAATTAAATCATATTCTATAAGTAAAATACAGAAATTATCAATCAATAAACATGTATTACCTTAATGTGTACAAAACACTGTGTGATATACTTGGGATAAAAAAGACAGATGAACAGTCTCTGTACTCAAGGAAATAACATACTATCAAGCATGCATGCCATGCATGTATGTATACATATGAATTTATGTACCATATATAATATAGATATACACACATATGTATATATTTATTTTATTCATATGCACTTGGTGGATTTGTGTGCATTGTGTATAAATATTTAGTAATTGAAGAAGATAGGAAGAAGGAAAAGGCACCAACAACTGGAAAAACCAAGAAAGACAACATGCTTGAGTTGAAATTTAGAGGAAACCAGGAATTGTAGGATATGGAGGTGAGAAGAGAGTGAATTCCAGGATTGGGGGATAATCTGTGCAAGACACAGAGATGGATGATGATGCATCATGAAAGAGAAAGAAAGTAAATTAGATCTACAAACAATACACAATCTAATGCCCTCTACTTCTACTTATGTGCTAACTGGAACTAGAGGATTTCACATAACCAAAATGTTAAGTCCACTTAAATTAATGTTAATTTAATTTAAACTTGAACTTCATTGAACTAAGGCAACCTTTTTACTCAATAAGTGATTCTCCCTCTCTTCCCATATAGATTTTTTCCCCTTCTAACTTAAACCTTTTTTTTTTCCCTTCTCCTTAAACCTTCCACACGTACCACTACCTCCACTATTTCCTCTGAAGACTTCACCTTACCACATCTCATACTTGGGAAAAAAGAGAAACTATTAATAGTAAGAGTGTTACCCTACCACTTATACCTCAAAACTCTGATAATGATGTGGACTCTTCCTTATCAAGACCAACATGTGGTCTTAATTCCATCCTTCTCTTTTTCTCCAGCAGATTGCTGGAGTCCATCTTTTCTCTTTCTCCAATTTTTAATTTCTTCCTATCTACTGTTTTCTTCTTTACTGTGTACAAATATGCCTCAATCCCTCACATCCTTAAAAAAAAACCTCACTAGACCCTACCAAAGGAATTCTAAATGTCACAGAATTGATGCTTTCAAATTGTGGTGTTAGGAAAGACTCTTGAGATTTAGTTAGACAGGAAAGAGAACAAATCAATCACTATTTTTAAAAAAATAAGATTATTCACTGGAAAGTCAAATATTGAAGCTTAAATATTTTGACCACATGATGAGAAAACAGGACTCATTGAAAAAGATCCTGATGTTGAGAAAGACTAAAGGCACAAGGACATAGGGAAAAATAAGGATGAGATGGATAGTGTCCTGGAAGCAATGAACATGAACTTGGATGGATTTGGGGAGATTGTGGAGGTTAGAAGGGCATGCCAGGGTCCATGAAGAGTTGGAAAGAACAACAACAACAAAGTTATTGGGCTATTCCAGTCTTCCCATTAATAGTTAAATTTGAAAAAGCCTGTGCACATTCATATTCTCCATTCATATCCTTACCTTCACAGCCTGTCTTCTGACCTGATCACATAAGTAAAACTTCTCTCTCCAAAGCTACCAATCATTTAACTAATCAATAACTGAGAATTTATTAAGCAATAACTATGTACCAAGCACTTAGGTTCTGAGGATACAAAGAAAACACAAAATGGTGCCTGCCCAAGGAGCTTACATTCTAATGGATGATCTCAAGCCTTGCCAAACAGAATGGTCTTTTTCTGTGTTCATCATTACTGATTTTTCTGTAGCATTTAACTCTTGCTAAATACCTTCTCCTCACATAATCTCTCTTCTATGTTTTTTTTTTGTGGTACTACTTTATCCTGGTTCTCTTCCAACTTACCTGTGCCTTCTCAGTTTCCATAGCTTGATCATCACCCATAGCACAACATTACCAGAGAGTATGTCCCCAGGCTGTGTCCTGGGCCCTCTTCTCTCTTCTCTATTCTCTGTATATATATTTTACTTGGTAACTCAACTCCCCTGGGCTTAATTATCACTTCTATATAGATAACTCCCAGATCCTTATTTCTAGCATCATCCCTTTCCAACTGAATGTCTAGAGAGGTTTCAAAGTTAATATATGGCAAAAGAGAATTCATAAGTCTTTCTCTCAAAACTCAATCTCTTTCTCACTCCCTTATGAATTTCCCTATTTCTATCAAAGACATTACCATTCTTCTAACCTCCCAGTTTCTCAAATCAAGTATTATCTTTAACTCTTAATTTCCCTGTATCTCATATAAACAGTTGTCACACCTACCTGTATTTTTTTGCAATTCACATTTTTTATCTGATGATGCTGATTTGGGTGTAGGGTTGGTCACCAAATGATAGCAGGCACCAAAAGGTAGGGTTTCTTCATGTAAAGAATTCACAATGGCCATTCTCTTTGGCAAAAGGTAGATTTATTTAGGGAAATAAGCTACATCCAAAATGAAGGGATATAATAGACACCGGGAATGGTAAATATGAAATAGTGTGAGAGAGCATATGAAAGACAAGTTCCTCAGTGGAACTCAAATTACTATGAGGTTGGGCATGCCCTTAGCTGGCAGGCTAAATCCTGAAAGAGACTTAGCACTCTAAAAGAGTTATAAGAAGAAGTGAGAAGCATAGTGGACTTGGGGGAAGATACCAGGCAGCATGGGGGAAGGGGAAAGACACCATGAGGCAGAGTGCCAGGCTGACCCAAAGGAAGGCAGCAGCCATGGGATGGATAAGTAGATTTTATAGGGAAAATTTAACCTTAGGGACATGACTGGATTTCTGACAGGGCATAGCAAGGTAAGATTGTTCAACACGTCTAGAGGGTGAGTCTCAGGGATTTGACATAACTTGGTTTTCAGCCTGGACAACCTCTCTAGAGGGTGGAACCATGGATCTAAACTGATCTCTATCAGAGCCTTCTCCCTGATTGGCTCAGGGATCAATTTTTTAGTTTCTCTCTGTCAAAAACATCATTCAGGATTTCATCATCTAATACCTAGATTACTGCAATGACCTAACTGATCTCCCTGACTCAAAAGCTCTTCCCATTCCACATAGTTACCAAAATGAGTTTACTAAAGCATAAGTCTAACCATGTCATTACTCCTCTGCTCAATAAATTGCAGTGGCTTCCTGCAAACTCAAAAATAAAAATTTCAATGATGTTTAAAAACCTTTACTATCTGGTTTCAAAATTTTTTCTTACTTTTAGTACATATACATTACTATCCTTCCTGTATTCTACAATTCAGATAGACTTCCGATCTTACCATTCTTCATATATGATATACATCTCTCATTTACATGTGTATGTTCTGGTTATCCTCCATTTTTCAAGCAATTCAACACATCTCCATCCTATTTCCCTTAACATTTAGGTCCAAATGCCTTTTGTGCATGAAGCTGCTCTTGATCTCTCCTGCAGCTGGTTCTCTTTCCTAAAACTATATTGTTTTCTATAACTCTTTAAATAATTATTAATACTATGCCCCCATACAGAATGTAAGCTCTTTGAGGGAAGGATCTATTTAATTTTTTAATTTTTTATCTCTAATGAGTTAATAGGCATTTATTAAGTGCTTATTATATGCCAGGGACTGTGCTAAGTACTGAGAATTCAAAAAGAAGTAAAAGACTTTTCCCAACCTCAAGGAGCTTAAAATCTAAAGCAAAAGACAAGTAAAAAAATATTTACAAATAAGATATAATATTTTCAGTATAAATAAGAAATTAATTAACAGAGAAAAGGCACTAGAATTAGGATGGGTTGGGAAAGGCTCCTTGATCTCTATTTAAATTTATTATCTATTTTCATATGTTATTTCATTTCATCCTCACGATATCATGTATGAGGTGGGGATGGACAACATTAACATTTAGGAAGCTGCTTTACATAGGCAAAAAAAAACCACACCTCCTATCTCAGAAGATCATGAATTGAATTAAGAATTTTTAAGTACATCAATAAAGTCACTCAAACTTTGAGAAATGCTCTATGATCCCATATTCATGTTTATTTCCCCTAAATACACAATCTTAGAAGTAAACAGAATACACAGGAACGAGAGAAAAGGATTTGGGAAGTTTGGAGATTGTAAATCAATGAATTTTCTATACTCTTTACCAAAGTAAGATAAGAAAAAAGTGTCAAATTTTTGCCTTCGCTGTTAATATTTAAAGCAGAAGTCATTATGTATGATAACAAATTTCTTCCATTTGACAAATGCCCCCAAAATTTTTCTAAACATAAAGTGTGGTAAAAGTAATTTACATAAGAAACTCCAAATCACTTGTAGAGAATACACCAAGCATTAGTAACTTTTCCAAATAACTGAGTGAGAGGACTTAAAGAAGGAAGAAATTACACTCATTAGTGAGATTTTTAAACAAGTTTAATCTAGTTTAAAATGGACAAAAAAGATGCTCATAATATAGGAGAAACCTTTTTATAGGGATAGTATAAGGACATATCAATCAATCAACAAGTATTTATTAAGTGCAATCTGGTATGGCTTCCTAAAGCCTTATTATATGTAACACCTTGGATTGTTTTACAATGACTTTCTATATTTAGAGTTAATTGAACACAAGATAGTCATTGTTGTATAGGAATTCTGTAGGCTTGAATCTTAATAACTTTTGCTCAATACTGAGCATACAAAAAGGTAAAGGATGAATTTAGCACACTAACCTCTTTTGTATCCCTTTACCTATCATTACCATCACAAACTCCTTTGCCAAAATTATACAATTTGCCATGAACCACATCTCTTCACTCTAATCTCTCTATACATTCTCTTTGCTCTCTCTAATAAAAATATCAAGCACCAAGGGATAACTCATGTATGGTACACTGAACATACAAAAAGCAAAAATCAACAAGAAAAATTCTATATGCTAGAAAATATCAACAAAACCATTTAAGAAAACACAACTGGGGGCAGCTAGGTGGTGCAGTGGATAGAGCACCAGCCCTGAAGTCAGGAGGAACTGGGTTCAAATCTGGTCTCAGACACTTAACATTCTCTACCTGTGTGACCCTGGGCAAGTCACTTAGCCTCAATTGCGGAAGGAGGGAAGGAGGGAGGGAGGGAGGGAGGGAAGGAGGGAGGGAGGGAGGGAAGGAGGGAGGGAGGAAGGAAACTCAATTAAGATATATGTTTTTAACATTCCAGTATTTTATTATTATTGTCAACTCATCATTTCCCAAACAATGATTTCTTGGTCTGAGAAGTATTTAATGCATTTACACTAATTTTTTAAAAATATTTAATTTTTTTGTAATTTGGTATGAAGACAATGAGATGATACTAAATTCAAAGATGATATCCTAATGATCTTTAATATACAGGTGAATTAACAGACTTTAATTCTAAAAATCCCTAAAATTTTCATTTATTTGAACTCTGAAATAAGCACTCTAAAGGTAATGAATATAAGAATTCTTAACTGTCCAATTCATATTACAAACTGCAGTCTAAACAAACCTGCAATTGTACTACATACAAAAATATATAAAATGAAGTGCTACAACAAATAATGAAAAAGGAAATATCTACATTCTGTAAGGAATAAGTAAATGGGGGAAGGCAGTTGCCTGCTTTGATGAATTCACTTTTACCCATGATTCTCACTCAGTATACTAAAAAATTTCCAAATGAATGTAACAAACTAAATTAAAAAAATAAGTTAGAGCAAATTGAAATTAAGATCAATAGTAAGTTTGACTAAATTTTTAGTTTTCTGAGTAGCACAAGTTATGTAGAATAGCAACACTTGAAGACTAGCATCACAGATATTATCTCTGCACAGAAGATGATGATAGTGAAGGGAAAGAGATAATTTTTCTCATATATGAAGGCTTCATATTGATATTCTTAGATTTCTATTTTTACTTTCTTAGCAGTTTAATGCTACAAATGGAATGGTCAAAATATTTCTATCAAAAATCTGTGCTTACAAAAATGATAAGCGTGGAAATATGTATACATATATTCGATTTGTCAAGTATTTTAACATAATTAACATGTAGTGGATATCCTGCCATCTAGGGGAGGGGTGGGGAGTGTGGGGGGGGAGAATGATAACAGAAAGCTTTGTAAGGGCTAATGTTGAAGAATTACCCATACATATGTTTTGCAAATAAAAAGTTTTAATAAAAAAAAAAAGAAAGAAAGAAAGAATGAAAGGGATGTGTTCAAAGAAACCTGGGAAGATTTTTATGAACTGATGTAAAGTGACATGAGCAGGCATAGAACAATTTATACAATAATAATATTGTAAAGACAAACAATTTTGATAGACTTAAAAATTCTGCACAATGAAATGACTATGTTTCTATAGAATAAATGATAATTACACTATTCGATTTCTGATACAAATGTGATACTCAAAATGCAGAATGAGACACAGATGTTTGGGTATTTACAATATGATAATTGGTTTTGTTTGACTCTGAAAAAAAAATCTGTGCTTATTTTTTTTTAATATTCAATTACATATTTTATCAACTAGTAAAATAAACTGAGCTATCATCCTATCTTTTAATAACATCTAGAATAGTCACACTTTTCCTATCAAGTAATTTGTTAATATCTCCCTTTTAATATTCAACTGATGTTAAGAACATAATGTCACCTCATCTAGTAAGTACTGTCTTCAAGTTCAAAGGAGGCAGGGAGAGGTGGACCAAAGAAACAGACATAAGCAGAGTCCTTCCTTTACCTGAATTTGGTGACCAAGAACTAGCATGAAAAGTAGTCTTCCACAGTGGCTTTGAAGACATGAAGACCTATATTTAAGTAACTTAGATGTGTATTGTCTGTGTGACCCTCAGTGCCAGTTTGGCACTTGTTCTCAACAATGGTTGCTTGGTCTGAGCAGTATTTAAGGTTATTTAGAGATTGGAAGAAAGAGTTTCTTCCTCTTGCCATTCATATTACCAATAAAATCAAAGGTCCAGTTTTATCTCTATATGACATTTTCACTGTTTAAATGGAATATTGGAGAGGAAAAAAAAAATTTCTTCCAATAACTTTCCCTTACACTTCCTCATTTCTACCTTTCTAGTCCCCTAAAAAGAAAAGATAATTAGGTGGGCTTATAAGAACAGCAAAATGCAAAGAAAGTCACAAGTATAAATGTGCTTTTCTTACCACAAACATGGTTTATTTCAACATAATACGGATTCTATAGTACATGAAAGATCAGACCAAAAGTTAACTTGAATTTTAAAGTTTTCCCATAGTTTTAAAATGTGAATGTATTGATGCCTAAGAAAATGATTTGTTAGAATATTTCAGGTCAAAAATAAATATAGCCTACATCAAAAATCTCACCTTAGTGAGTTTTCTTGATTCATAGTCACTTTCTGTGTCTGACTCAGACTCTGAAGAGCTTTCCTCTATTGAACTAGATTCAGAATCGGAAGAATCATTTGACTTCAATTTGGCATTTGTCTTCTCATCAGCATCAGAATCACTGTAAAACAGTATGTACCATGTTTGTTATTATTTATAAACATGTTTGTAAAATATTTCAAATGAAAACGTGAAAACAAACAACTGGATTATCTGTTCTATGAATTCACTATGCATAAAAATTTAAAAGGACCTTTACTAAATAAGAGTATCATAACTTGTTCTCTTTACTATATGAAAAGAGATTTCAAGGTTGCTCAAAAATCCTGAACATATTAATGGAAAGATAATAAAGATGGCATTATCTATCACTAGAGAAATCATTATCTATAAACTCATCAATTACATTAAAAGTCACATATATTTCAAATAGGATAGCTAGAAAAGGTCATAAAATAACATTAACCAATGTCATCAATAACAGTGAAAAAATAATTAATGGATGCTGAAACTAAATTTACTTAGTTTATCAGAAAAACATTTACTGTATCATCTGTAATAACTTAAATCTTTAGGTTTTGATTTGGAAATGATGAATCTTAAAATCAAGTCATTGTAAATTTAAGTACGCATGTATAGCATATATATATATGCACATGTATACATATATATATACATATACACAGAGACAAGTTTATATAACTTGCTTATGTGTGATTTTAAAAGAAATTCTAAAATGCAAAGACACAACAAACACAAAATATATGACTAGGGCTTGGCCCAACCAGACTAGTTTTTTTGGTCATCTACTATAGGTTGGTTGGCTGCTGTCCTTCATTCTCTAAGAGGACCAAAATGACATCACTATGTTAGAGTCAGGTACAGTGTGTGTCCAACATAGCAGCTGATCAGACAGATAGGAGCTCAGAAAGCTTTGCCACAGGTCGGATACCAATAATCCCTATGAACATTTGGGATGGCTTCTCTTATTCTGTGCTTCTCACGTTTCTTTTGGGCTGATTCAATTCTGCTCTGCACATAAGAGTACAGCACCTCCAATCCCTAATCAGCAATATTTATGCCAAAGCATTTGGCATTGAGATCTAAAAAGGGCATATGAACAGGCATTCATAAACACCGAGGTGTTTTGTCTCTACCTCCTAGCACAAGAGATTTATTTTACTAATGAAATATTTTAGGCTTTATATGTCTAAATTTAATTACAGAGAGATTTTTATGGAGAGTAAAAACTATATGGCACCTTTAAAAATAATTCTTAAAAACGACTTTGTTTTCAAAATTTATCAACACTATACTTCTCGCAGGGAGAAAGAAAAATTTAAAAATTATAACAAATGGGGCAGCTAGGTGAAGCAGTGGATAGAACACCAGCCCTGAAGTCAGGAGGAACTGAGTTTAAATCTGGTCTCAGACACTTAACATTCCCTAGCTGTGTGATCCTGGGCAAGTCACTTAACCCCAAATACCTCAGCAAAAAGAAAAAAAAATTACAAGAAATGCATAAAAACAAAGTTGGAAAAGAAATCAATTCTTTCCTACTGATTCTGTAGAGCAAATATAATTACTTTTTCTTTAATAGAAACATGGTACAGTGGCACAGGGATGTACAATTTATCTAGGAAGGCTGAGCTACACATATGCATTTTCATTAAAGAAAGAAACTTGAATTGTTTATGTTTGGGGATATATTTTAAAAAATCAATAATTTGCAAAATTTTCTTATTTATATATCCTAATATTTTAAGCAAATATTTCTTCTACTAAGATAAACCTTTTTTCCCAGATTAAAACATACCTGAAGAGAATGGGCTATTTTTGTGGAAAATAATTCATACACATTTATGAACATTCGAGAGATATTCAAAAGCAATTAAAATATTATATAGTGCTACAAAAGTATAAACATATGTAACAATGAAAAAAGAGTACATTAAATAATCTTTACATCTGAAATGTTACTAGCCATAGCTATAATCTTGTCTTCTACTATTAATAAAGTAACCAAAAAGAAAATTTTCTGATAAGAGAAAGCTATTATGAGCTGAATATTACTCCTTTGTTTCAACAAGTGAATGGTTTTTAACTTCTTTAAGATAAGACTTTCATGATAAAAGTAGTATTTTATTATGTATCACTCAATTTTGATGGGTAATTATTGTTTACCTTACTGCTTAGAATTTCAGATGTTAATCTAATGAAAAGAATTTACTGGTAACTAGCTTTTTAACTTTGCAATGATGAAAAGCCTGTATTAATTTAACCTACAGATTTCATTTGTTCTGAACAGGAAAAACAATATAAATCACTTTTAAAATCATTAAATCCTGACTTAAATTAATAAAGTCATAATTAGGGCATTATGCTGTGTTTGTTATGGAAGTGGCAGGGCGAGCTGCTTTAATTACTGTCTGTAATAAAAGGAGCAGAGTGCGTACTGCGCCCCAATCAGCGCTGTCAGCCACGACTGAGCTGAGCTGCAAACTCATCAAGTGAGCTGGCAGCAGAGTAAAGGGTGATCATGTCTGCAGAGGCCACTTGCTGACAGCAGTGGAGGAAACAGATTCATACAATCCAAGGGATTAGCCCCAATTACTCAAAATTTTAATGATACTTTAACACATGATAATGTTGTTGATAATGGGCAATCTTAAAAAGCACTAACACTTAAATATCTTCTGACCGTCTCCCTTCACAGCCCCTGACTCGAATATTTGGATCATAATCTTTTTAATATAACATTATTTAGAAAAATCAATTGTCTTAGTTACATAATGGCAAAGTGTTGAAGGATTTAATTTTAGCCCTCAGCAAAATTGCTGCAAAAGGTAATTAAGTGTTTCACACCTACTGCTTGATCACTTAACTCAGCCTCCCAAGGTTATACCAATTTTCCAAAAGCAACCCCCAAGATTTGCTCAAGTTAAATATGAAATCTAAGCATGATGGCGGTTTAAATATGATCTAGTACTATTTTACATTAATTCAAACAAATGTAACAACCACATTAATTTATTTACTTTCTAAATTATGGGGAAATATTAACCTGGGAAGAATATTGCAGACAAGTGTTGAATTTTAAATGTGTGATAAAATCTACATTTACCTTTCTTCTGTAGTTTTAGACTTGTGCTTGACCACTTGATTTTTATTGTCTAAATCTGATTGACTATCACTCTCATCAGAGGAATATTCATCACTTTCCTCACTACTGCCTTCTTCCTTTTCTTCATCTTCACTTTCACTTCCAGATTCACTCTCTGAGAAGAAAAAAAAAGAGATATCTTTTACTCTTCTGTATCTTTCATTTTATAGGCAGGGAAGTAGTGGTCTGGTTGCTCACTATAATAGGCACATGACCCTGGATTCTTAAAGGCCAACATAATAGGATCCAATAGGTCCTACACCAAGATGGATCAGCTTAGAGAAGGTGAATGGCAGCAACCTGAGTATCCCTTGTCTAAGGACAAGCCTGCCTAAGTTTGAAAAGGCTCATCACCAGATGTTAAACCCCTGAGATGGTGGTTTGGGATTTTGTTTTTAGTTCCAACAGCTCATGAAACCATTTACTTCTCAGAAAAGTAAAGGTTCTTAAAAGACCTGTCTGAAAAATCTTTCCTGCTCACCTCTGTCTTCTATGGTGTCCAAGACTTTCATTACTAGAATTATTCCACTGAGTTAAGGCACTATTACTAGACTTTCATGTTAAAACGAAAGTAGATAATAAGAAAATGTTTTACACGATTGCACATGTATAAAATACATCAGACTACTTACCATCTAAAAGAGCAGAGATAGCAGGGAGGGGAAGGGATAGAATTCAGGACTCAAAATATAAAAAAGACAAGTTTAAAACTGGTTTTACATGTAATGGGGGGAGAAATAAAATATTATTAAAATGTGAGTGGATTATCAGGAAAGATAACTCATAAAAAAATCAACCATATCATATCAATAAAGTTTAATTTATCAATTACCCAGTATTTACCAAGTGCCTATTATATGCAAAACATATAACCAGGTTGATATATGAAAAAAAGGCAAAGATTTGATGGGGAAAAGGAGAAGCAGAAAAATAAAGGTCTCTAAGCAAGAGATACTAAAGAAGAAAGCCCTAGGACTTTAAGAAACCATGTCAACGGATCCCATGATAGAATGTGAAAAAGAGTAAGAAGATCAGATGGGTCTTCACAGGTGGTACAAGTATACAACAACAGTAATTACACAGAGGGAGAAAAATATTTTTCATATCTACATTTCAAGCTCTGAATGATAAGGCTGGGAAGGAATAATACAACTCATTTAATTTACAGACAAGGAAACCTGAACCCTGAAAGATAAAGTAATGTTCCCCAGGTCAGACTGTACCTAGTAACAGAGATTATATACTTTAGAATAATTTAAGTAACTTAAGGTAAGCATAAAAAAACCCATTTTATAAGGTATAAAAACAGGCATATCCCATAGTAATATTCGATTTCCCAATGTGCACATCTGGGGTTCTTGCTATTCTAAGGGTTAATGACATAGAATGAACATCATGTATGATAAATGACAGCCCATACCACTGTCACTGTTGCTGTCAGAAGCATCCTCTTCAGATTCTGAATAAAACTTTTCATCAGCTTTTACTTTCTTTGCTTTTCCAGATATTGATGTCCATTCCTTTGCCTGCAAGGAAAAAAAAATATGTGTGTATGTGTATATATATATGAACACATACATGTATGTTCATATATATACACATACACATACATACTTATAAAAATGCAATAATCTTCCTTTATTTGGGAATACAACCATGATCATAGAAGCTAGTTCAAAAGACCTCTAAATGGCTTAAACAGATATCACAAAAATCCCTAAAGTAAATTCCATGTCTTTATCCCTAAATAGATGGTTTCCAATCATAATTCAGATGTTATTAACTTATAGCATCAGTAAACTTATTTTAAACTCTAGACAATTCTAATAAGTTTAGCTACCCAAACCCAGATGTTAGAAATATATTGACAGGAAAGAGAAACTGTCACTGACAGGACAGAGATATTTTTAAAAATCTGCTGATATACAACAATCTAGAGTCATTAAATGTTCTATATCAGAGCAGACTCAGAGTTTACCACCACTATGAAGAACACTAAAAGTTATGTACAAAGTAAACTAATAATGACCCAAGTTACTGATAAAATATAATATGCCTCACATATTTTATTTTAAAAAAATAAGAAACAGCTAAATGCAATTAGAGCCTGGAATTGGTAAAATCTGAGTTCAAATCTAGCCTTAGACATTTACAATCTGTGTGATCTTTGGTAAGTTATTTAACCTGTCTGCCTTAGTTTCCTCTATTGTAAAATGAGAATAATATATAGCACCTCCTTTCCAGAGTTGCTGTGAGAATCAAATGAGAAATTTGTAAAGTACTTAATAAAACTAGTTTCTAGCCCACAGTAGATGTGTAATAAATTCTTGTTTCCTTCTTTTCTAAAGAAATTGAGTAATATAGTTTAGAGAGTGTCTATCAAAAATAGATGCTGTGAGATAAAGATAAGTTTTGATTGAAAAGGTTAAAATTTCAATTATTAGGAAAATTTAGTCACTTTTATTTGTTGCTAATGAAATAAGGATAGTGGAAAGAGCAAGGCGACAACAGAAAACCTGAGTTTTTTTAATCCAACTTCACCAACTAACTTCAGGCAAACTCTTAGAATCTCAATTTTTTTTCATTTTAAAAAGGTAAGTTTCCCTAACAGTTTCAGAAGAATGTTAAGCATAGCATGAAAATGTGCAAAAGGAAGGCCAAAGGAAGCTGTCATATTATTCTGAGAAGGGGTTCATTTTTTCACTAGACTATCAAAGAAGCTGATACCATTAAATGATGAAGAATCCATGACCTATCTTTTTGAGAATATATTTTATTTTGATATATTATTTTCTGTATATTTAATCTTGTGCAAAGTTTCAATCATTTTGTTCATTTACATTATCATCTATGTAACTGTAAAATCAGAGACCAATCCTTAAACATTTCAATTCTATCTTATCACTCTATCTTATTGTTTAAGGTTAGGTACTAGGTAGCAGAGTAGAGAGAATGCCAGATCTGGAGTTAGGAAAATCTGATTTCAAATTCAACCTCAGATACTTATTAGCTTTGTGATCCTGGGCAAATCACTTAACTCTGCTTGTCTTAGTTCCCTCACCTGTAAAATGAGCTAGAGAAGAAAATGACAAACCAGTCCAGTATCTTTGCTAAGAAAACCCCAAAGGGGCTTACTAAGAGACAGACATGGCTGAAATAACTCTACAACAATAACAGCATTGCTGGGATACTTATGTGATATATATTAATGTAATCCCTTAAAATAATTATATACCTTCTGTTTATCAGTGCTGCCTTTCCTTTAAAACACATAAGAGTTTCTGTGCTCCAAAAAATAATTTAAAAAAGAATGATAGCAATTGTCTATAAAACACTCCACAATTAAATTCAGTCCTACAATAATTTTTCCTTTTTACAAGAAATGTAAATGTACATTTTTCTGAAGTCTAAAGAACATTCTCCATGAGGAGTTTTAAGAAAAAGTGGTATACCTGATTCCTAAAGGCATCTACCTCAAGATGACTGTTACACTGAATAATTCAAATCAAATTAGATTTTATATATAAGGCATTTTGAAAGACAAGTAGCTTTAAAAGTGTCTTTTTTGGTATTATTATTGTTATTGTTATTTCTAGGTGCAAAAGTCTACCAATAGGAAAAATAAACTACTGCCTCCAACAAAGAACATTTTGTTATTAGAGTTTTGAGTCCTGAAGGGAGGGCCTAGTGATCTAAAAAATAAGTTATAAGAACTTTCAATGATCCTCAACAATATGAAAATGCTTATAAAAATGTTTTGACCATTTTTGACTCTTTTTATTTGGATATTTAAAGAAAAAAAAAGTGGCATGATGATTTAGTTAGTTTAGGAGAATGACATGGGTATGACCACAAAGTTTAAGAAATACAAAAGGCAGGCCAATTGCAACTAAAAAAAAAAATCCAATCAAAACCAACCAAGAGAAAATTTTATTTAAGATATAATCTGGTGTCATAACATAGACTGCATGTATGATGTCCCAAAACACCGTACAAATTAAAGCTACTAGTATTTCACAGTTGATTAGTTTTTATGTATATATATTTTAAAACAAAATACTATATAACTAATAGAATATTACTGTTCTGTAAGAAATGATAAGCAGGTTGATTTCAGAAAACCCTGGAAAGACTTACATGAACTGATGTTGAGTTAAGTGAACAGAATCGGGAGAACAGCAAGATTATGTAATGATATACTTATCTCTTCTCAGCAATATAGTGATCCAAGACAGTTCCAAAAGATTTGGAATGGAAAATATCAGCTGTAACCAGACAGAGAACTATGGAGACTGAAAGCAGATCAAAGCATACTCATTTCATCTTTTGTTTTGTTTTTCTTTCTTGGGATTTTTCCCTCTTGTTCTGATTTTTCTTTCAAAACATGACTAATATGTAATTATATTTAAAATTTTTCACACTTGTATAACCTGTATTAGATTGCTTGCCATCTTGGGGAGGGGGAGGTAAAAGAGAGAGGGGAAAAATTTGGAACTCAAAATCTTATAAAAATGAATGTTGAAATATATATTTACCTGTAATTTTTGGAAAAATAAAATACTACTGATGAAAAAATATATCAGCTATAATAAATCTAGTTAATTTAAAGCCCATTGTCCTTGCTAATATCCATTTCAAATTAATAATATTTTACACTATTAGATCAATGAACATTAAAATGGGAAGACTCGATTTTGGTCATACTGAGGCTTCTTAAAAGAAAGGTTCAATAAAAGGTTTCTGAAACTATAAATGATAATGAAGCTTGAGTACTAACTTTGAAAATTCCAGGACATTATGTACACAAAGTAAATTTAAATCTGATTTGTTACTAGAGGGGGCAGAAAGGGATGAAGATAGGAAAGGAAAGAGTTGTATATTTAAAAAAGAATGAATTTTGTATTTTTACCCTTAAATGTCTTTGCACTAAGTCAAGAAATCTGAGAGATGAACAAAGACAAATAACTAAATGGCACTAAATGATAAGACAATTTTGCAAAGCAGAAGCTTTGAGTTCTGGAGATCACACCCTGCTTTGAGCATAGTTTTGATCATAAATATTTATTCAATACTCCAATGTCAACAAAAAGTCATTAGCAATGAATCTTGGGATTCAATTCAATCAGTTCAATGAAAAGAAAAGGATGCTCAAACCAATTTGGTTTCATTGGTCTGCTTATAACAATGGAAGAAAAACACTGAAATATGGACATAAGTGAAGCTAAAGTAGGAAAATTGCCCACAAAAAAATGCAACAATGATACCACTAAACAAAAAATGAAACATTGTTATTGATCATTACCATGATATTTTTACCTCCTAGGGACCAGCTAGTTGGCATAGAGGATGGACTGTTGGATCTGGAGTTAGGAAGACCCGAGTTCAAATGCTGCCTTCCTAGATGTTTGATCCTAGACAAGAAACTTAACTTCAGTTTCCCTCAGTTTCCTTATCTGTAAAATGGGAATAATAATAGCACCTACCTCCTAGGGTTGTTGTGAGGATCAAATGAAATAACTATGAAATACAGAGTATCTGGCATATAGTATGGGCTACATGAATGTTATTATTACCTACCCGACTACAATAAACAATGGGGAGGAGGCAGCTACATGGCTCAGGGTTTAGAGTTCTGGGCCTGAAGTCAGGGAGACTCCATCTTTTCCTGAGTTCAAATCTGGCCTCACATACTGGACAAGTCACTTAACCCTATTTGCTTCAGTTCCTTATCTGCAAAATGAGCTGGAGAAGGAAATGGCAAACTCCTCCAGTATCTTTGTCAAGAAAATTCCAAATTGAGTTAAGAATAGAACACAACTAAACACAATCCAAACAATCCAGAAAAGAATAATTAAGGCTAGACATATTTCTCACCAAATAAAAGCCAAAAGACAGGTTGGTGTGATAAATATTAAAATGACTGAAGTCAGAAAAGATAGGGTTCAAATTATACTCCAGATATCTACTAGCTTTGGGCAAGTTCATCTCTTTATACCTGAAATAACTCTTTAACAGTGTAGAAGATTTTACTCACTAACATTGGGGTTTGGCTCTGAGGACATTCCCTAAATTAGTGAAATTATACAATTTTTAAAAATCATAATTATATATATAGGAGCAATCTCAGAAATATACCCACCCTCTCTTTCTCTCTCTCTCTTGAAATGTGTGTGTGTGTATGTAAATCCTTACACAGAGAGATTACATATTCCATGTGAAAAGAATCACAGAATAAGCATTTGTCTTTGCCTTCTGATATAAGGGCCCTATTACATAATAAACAATATTCTTAAAGAAATTACTAGTATAGAGGCCGAGTAGAACAACTGTGTTGCAGGAAATGATGAGCATTTGATAACTCTTAACTGACTGAAAACTGAGAAAATGTCTTAAGTATGTTAGACAACAGCACGATTAATTTCCTAACTACATTAATTTATTTTCAAATACAATATAAAAGAAAGGATTATTTTGGAGTCAGAATTTTTTTTCCCTGAAACTCAAATTTTAATAGCATTCTGTAACTATCATCTTTCTGGCATGATGACAAAAACAACAACAAAAAGAAAAACAATTTAGAAATTCAATTAAAGAGTACCTAAATCATTGGTGTTGTACAAATAACATTGATTTTTATTGCATCATAAGAGATGGCAAATAGAAGGATTTCAGAGAAAAATGGGAAGAACAGCAAGAACTGGTACAGAGTTAAATAAGCAATATCTGGAAAACAGAACATATGACATACGCCAAATATAGCATAAGTATAGTTACTAATCTTGACAAGAGGAAGAAATAATGAAACCCCTCCCTTCTTTTCATACAGAAGGAAAGGGAAGGTTTACTATGTGTTATTTTTTTTAAAAATAGAGCTTTTGATTCACACTTCTTAAAATTAATATGTCTTTGGCTCTCTGCAACAAAGAATTGTCTCAAACCAGTTCCAGTTGTTCACTGAAGAAAACCATATACACCCAGAGAGAGGGATATGAAATATGGACCACAACATAACATTTTCATGTTCTCTATTGATATTTGCTTGCATTGTGTTGCCTTTCTCTGATTTTCTTTTTTTTCTTGTAGATAGGATTTTTCTTGCATAACTTGTCAAGTAACTCAACATTATTAACATGTCATGGACTTCCTGCCATTTAGGGGAGGGGAGGGGACTGGGGGTAAAATTTGTAATAGAAAGCTTTGTAAAGATCAATGCTGGGGAACTATCCATATATATGTTATACAAATAAAAAGCTTTAATAAGAAAAAAATTAATATGTCTTCTGGAAATTTTCTATAAACCTATATGCATGCATATACATCCATACACATATACACAGTTACAAGTAATATGCAGCAATTGCCTCTGAAAAGCTACTCCAATCCCTTTTGATTTTTCCGTTATGATTAAGTGTTAGATTACATCAAAGGAAACAAATTTAAAAGTCTCTAAAGATATATGCCTCCATTGTATAAAATTCTACCTTCCTTTTGACAATAAACATAAGGTTTTTTTTCTTATCTACTCTCATTGATAGAGAGTGAAAAACAGGGTTCACTTCCATTCTCAGCAGGCATGGTCTACTATAGAGGCCTAGTGGTGAGTTTCTAAAAAGTAAAATGTTTTCTTAGCCATTCAAATGTTATTTGATAAAAAGAAGCTTCTCTCCTCTGCTTACTGAAATTACAGCTAAGAAGGCTGTTATGGATGCACTGGAGGGAAGCCACATGAATCAAAGCAATCTATGAGCAAGGCCAGAGAGGGGCAAAAGTTGTTGTTTCAGGCCTGAGAACTTCAGTTCTAAAACCTTTGCTAGTGGGGGAGACTCCCAACTGTTTTGAAAAGAAACATGATAAAGAAAATAAATACAAGCAGCTATTCACACAATTTATTCTTATAATAAATATCCCTCATATACTAGTAATACTTCTTATATAATATTTGAGAAAAGTGAGAAACGTAGGGACAGATTAATGTAGGCTTCCAGAATACTAAGCCTTTAAAATGACAGAAGGAAATTATTTTTTCTGTTAGTCAGTATCCACTTTAAAAATTTACTAGCTATAATTTCTAGTAATAACCGAAAAGCCTCTTTTTACCCCATTTCCTGCATGAAAATATTGTTATTGGGTTAGGACATCATTCTTTTGACCTTACTAAAGGTCAAATGCATGTATTTGTTTTTGCTTTTAAGAAAAAAGATAAGGATTTATATAGAAGATCTAACAAAAACAAAATGCATGATGTGAAAGCAACATAAAATCACATTAATAATTTCACATTGTGTCCTTTAAGGATATCAGTATATAATATTACCATTGTACATATGCAGATTTCACTAGGAACATTCTATTTTGTGAAATCATCAATTGATTAGATGCAGTAGAAAAAATAGAAAAGAGCTATATACATTTTTACTAAAAAGGGACAAGGCAAAATTTAGGAAAATACTGACCTAAAACTTACAAAACAAAACAAAAGTTTAAGCCAACAAATGTGAACACCTCAGAAATTCAATTTATACAGCTAAACATACTTTATAAAGGTAGACTCTTTACAAAAGTCATTGTTTTTCTTCTTTTAATACACACTGTCAGGGAAATACCTCTTTAGTGCCTTTATACACATACACAGTCACACTCTCTTTCTAAAAAATAATAAATCTAATTAAAAATTTCAAAATGAAATATTTTTGGAATGCTTAACCAAAATTATTTTTAGAAACATTAACTTACCGACTCAATTACTTCTACATTTCTGACTGATGGGTCAGGCGCCACCTCTGGCCAATTAGACAACTCTAGGTACCCAGAAGCTTTAATGTTCAGAGTATGGGATAAGGTCCCAAGCTGGAAATGATCCCTTTCTAAACAACACAGGAAAATATGCAATAACCAACATGCACTTTATATCAACAAAGAGAAATCTTAATCAAGGCTAAAGGTAATTGGCGGATTACCTAAAATGTCATGGAATAAATATAAAGTAGGAAACTCTTCATAGGTCAAAAAACTGATTTCAGTCCATAGATTACAATAATCTCCCCCATAATGGTCAATAAAAAAGCTAATCAGTCAATGTGTTTAGAGGTGTTGCTCTGAAATGTAGCTTCTCTAAAAATTACTTTACTGTGAATATTAAGAATGACAGCATGGTTAAACAATCCATATACATGTCTTGGCACAAACACATCCAGAATTTTAATAGTTTGTTATTTTCTGTTTTGTTTTTGTTTTTACAATACAGAACTCTTTTTTGCCACTTAAAGGAAACTGAATATTAAATAATAAATAAGATGAAAATTGAGGTAGATACAAATTTGTTTCCAAGTAACTATGTGATCACTTAGTTGGTAATATATTTATTGCTGCTTTTAAAAATCAAGGAGAAATATGTCAACTTCTCTTTTCGATGAAAAAGAAGCAAATCTGGAGAGGTTATTACCTTTCAAAAATAATTTTTATTTCAAATGCTATTATGTAATCACTAATATCTCATTTAAGGGAAAGCATTTTATTTAAATAATAAAGACATCTATTTAAACAGAAGTGAATCCCTTACAGAAGCCTAGAGTTTTTCTATTATTCAAACCAAATTCAAAGCATATCTGATTAAAAGTCAAATCAGTGTTTTAAGAATCATTCAGATCTAAGATGTGTAACACACATAAACCTAAAATTATATGACTATGAAACTTGCCCTAAAGGCAGGTGAGTGGAAAGCATATTGTCCTTAAATATTTTCATGTTAATCATTTATATTTGCTAAATGACATTCTTAAATGCATTAGAAATAGAACATAATGCCATATTTCTTTACAAAATATAGGTTTTGCAATTATTCTGAAAAGCATACCTTTAAAAGGAGATTCAAGCAACGGGGCAGGCTTTTGTGCCAAAAATATTTTTTTGGCATATTTGCTTAAAGCTCCACTTTTCTCATTCGGAACAATAAGCTGCCTAATAAATCTCGTACGGTCTCTGATGTCGTAGTTTTGGTCATACTTGCCGAGATTTAATATATATTGGGTAAGCAATTTTGTCTGTTAGGAAAAAAAAAAAAAGAACAAGAAAGAATACAGTTATTTATGATTATTGATAACTCTGGATAAACATATTTAAAGAGGTAATAAAAATGAATGGTTATGTCAAACAAATGTTGTTCCATAGGGAATATGCATTTCTAACACTGCAAATGGAATTTTGAAGCCAAAGCACATGTCCTCCTCTGTATTGGGGAGGTGAATGCTGAGTACTGAGAAGCAGCCATGTGCTAGATTATTAAACTGCTGAAGTGGAAAGAAAGGCATCATTAAAAAAATAATCATATATGGCAAACCCGCTGAAGGGTCTACGTGAGGATAATGAATGTGGAAATACAACTAAAAACATGGCACTCAAAACTTAATCGGAAAAATATGCAGGACATCAAAACATCAGAGGGTATTAGGGGGCTGGCAAACCACTTCTGCTGAGGTGTGTTTTATGAAGAGATACTGTCCCTGGCATAAGCAGTGTCTGCACTCTGACTGCACTCAGTTACTTTACCCTGAATTATGACCCATTAAAGCAGACACATGAATCACTGAACTGGATTACTGCAAATTATTTGCAGTGCATTTAGCTGTTACTTTTTCATAAAAGCAAGCTGCTGATGCCCTCTAAAAACTAGGATAAAAGACTTCTTCCATTTTTTTTTTCCATGCTGCTTATAGCCTCCAATAATATTGGTCATTTATTTATCTAGGTAAGGAAACAACATATATTATAGCAGTTTTTATACCATAATAAGATTTCCTAATTCAATTCCTGAGTATACTCCATTAATACACATTGAGATAATGTTAATAATAATGCCTAAAACTGAATTTTAACAAAAAAGAAAACTAGATACTTCTATTCAAAATTTTGGCTCTTTTGTTTTAAAAAAAAAAGCCTTTAATTTACTATGCAGATAAAAAACTGTAAACTTAGAAGTTAAATGTTACATATATTACATGTGTAAAAATATGAAGTAATATCTATAAGCAGTTAATTGGTAGAACATTTATATGAGGACATTTCAAAAGCATTAGAACCACCACCATCACCACCAAAAAAAACCTAAAAACAAAAACAAAAACAAACAAATGTCTAATAACCCAGCCTAGCAGTATACTTTAGCAAAACTGAAAGCATCACAGACAGTTATTTGAAGGTATTAATTTGGTAAAAGCATTTTTCCACATTGAAAAAGCTTTTTTGGTAATATAGTACTCAAAATACTAAGTTTCATTAATAGAAAAGAACTATAATAGCAATACTCTTTCAAATAAAACATGGTTATCCATAATTGTTGATATAACAATTAATAAATGTGAATTAATATTGACAAAGCTCCATATGAAAACAATCTTATGATATGTCCGTTTAATAAAAGGGGTAAAACATATATTATATGTAAGAGCCACATGGTTCTAACCCTGTTTTGTAACAATGCTTACTAATGATTGGTAAATTAATCAACTATTCACAAAATAGTGTTTTTGAGAACACCAGAGTTATCAATGTTGCTAGTGAATATGATCTCTAAAATTAACTTTTAAAATACACTGTTGATAAGTGCTTACAAAACTTAATGAAGACAGTAACTATCTTTTTTTTTTTAATTAAAGCTTTTTATTTGCAAAACATATGTATGGGTAATTCTTCAACACTGACCCTTACAAAGCTTTCTGTTGCAAATTTTTCTCCCATAGTCCCCATCCCCTAGATGGTAGGAAGTCCACTACATTTTAATTATGTTAAAATACCTGACAAATCGAACATATGTATACATATTTCCACACTTATCATTGTGCAAGAAAAATCCTATCTACAAGAAAAAAAAATCTGATAAAGGAAACAATGTAAGCAAACATCAATAGAGGCCATGAAAATGTTATCTTGTGGTCCACATTTCATATCCCTCTCTCTGGGTGTATATGGCTTTCTTCACTGAACAACTGGAACTGGTTTGAAACATTTCTTGTTGAAGAGAGCCATGTCCATCAGAATTGATCATTATATAGTATTGTTGCTGTGTATAGTGATCTCCTGGTTCTGCTCCTTTCACTCAGCTTCAGTTCATGCAAGTCTCTCCAGGCCTCTCTGAAATCATCCTGTTGGTCATTTCTTATGGAACAATAATATTCTATAACATTCATATACCACAATTTACTCAGCCATTCTCCACTTGATGGGCATCCATTCAGTTTCCAGTTTCTAGCCACAACAAAAAGGGCCGCCACAAACATTCTTGCACATGTGGGGCCCTTTCCTTTCTTTAAGATCTCTTTGGGATATAAGCCCAACAGAAACACTGCTGGGTCAAAGGGTATGCACAGTTTGATCACTTTTTGAGCACAGCTCCAAATTGCTCTCCAGAATGATTGGATCCGTTCACAGTCCCACCAACAATGTATCAGTGTCCCAGTTTTCCCACATCCCCTCCAACATTTGTCATTAGAAGACAGTAACTATCTTAAACAAACGTAAGAGAAGATAAAAGTCAACAGACACAATAGACTAATCTATTACTCTTTGATGAACATTAGATGACAAACTTCAATCTTAACCTGTTTTCTCGATAAACAAAACTGAAACAATGAGCATACTGAATAAGACCAATGACAACTCATTTTTAAAGGGAAGATAAAGATTTACAATGCACTTTCCTTGAAAAACCAAGCAAAAGGGTGTCTATATAGTTCTTCAAAGAAATGCCATAATATAAGCAAGGTCAATTTTTACTTAAACATTTGAATAAATAAGGTGCTAAAAATATAAAAATGAGATTAGAGAAGAAAACCAAATCCAGGACAAAGTCCAGTAAAATATTTATACTTCTTGGATAATAAACACAAAAAACAGCCTTAGAAGAAGCAAACAGAAGAGGATGAAGAGATTGCTTTATGAAGTCAAGAAAGTGGTTTCTAATAGTGTCAAAAACTCAAGAACGAACAAATAAATGATTAAAGCATTTATCAAGTGTCACTACATGCAAAACACTGTGCTAAGGAATAGGGATACAATTAAAAGGGTAAGACAGTCCCTGCTCTCAAGAAGTCCATATACACAGATGTGAAAGAAAGTTAGATGGAAAAGTGATACAGACTTAGTGGCCAAGCAAATACTAATTCTTCTTTTTAAAGATCATTTTTATTGGCAAAAACCATTTTCATTTCTGATGTAGAACCAATTGCCAGTCCCAAGGACTCTGGTGATAAGAATTCTGCTTTCTAGATCTTCAGGAGTTGTGGCTTTAACCTCTGTAGGAATAGTCTCCAAGTTGTATCTCCACAGGAATGCTACGTTTTTCCAAGATGATGACTGAGGGCACTGAGTTGGAACAATTGCTCCTTTAGGGCTTCTGGGTTCAGAAGACTGGGTCATCTCTTTTAGGTTCCAAGGTGGTAGAGATTATTTGATTTTCCTGGAATATGATGCCTCCTGTCTCTCCCCCTCAGGGTGCCCCACTGCTTCAGCAAAGCTTGCCTATATACCCTATAAAGGAATGGTGCTTGCTTGGCAATTGGGGGGATAGTTGGTCCCTTCTTTAGAGGATGTTTCCTTGGATGACAGTAAGGAAGGTAGACTAGGAGGCACTGTCACTCCCAGGGTTCCTGTGGAGGCAGCTAGTCAGAGATCTATGTCCAGTTCTGACAGACTTACCACATCTTTTTGATTCTAACTCTGACAACTCTTACATTCATGTCCTTCTCTTCATTCTAATAATGCTACTTAAACATTTATTACTTCTTGTCTGTACTACTGCAGTAGATCCTAATCAGTCTGCTTTCTTGCAGTCTTTCCTCTTAGTAACACATTATTGTCAGCAAAATTGCCAAAATGACTTTGCCATGGTGGTATTGCTGAGAAAAATTTTCCAAAATGATGGCTGGAGGAGCTAAGGTGGAAATTTTAAGTGCATATTATCTTGATCTTTCTTCTATTAGTAAATAGGTCAAATCATTTTGAATGACTATAAATCTCTTCTGAGAGGTTCTCCACTATTCTGGAGCTTAATGAAATCAATATGATGTCATCTGTAAACAGAAGCATCTAGAGAAACTCACAATTCACAAGGAATCTTCATATGCACTAGTCCAATCTTGCAACTTTCCTCAAATTTGTACTTTTTAAAAAGTGCTATTTTCTACTTCCTATACAGCCCTAGGAGAGTGATGACAAAATTCAAAACTATGGTCGCTGACATCCCTTTGATGGAAAATGCAGTTTAATGTCTTTTTTTTTTTAAAAAAAAAAACATTTGTCACTTTTCTTCTATTTGTTATCTTTTTCCCATTTTGATTCTTGAAAGCTCTCTAAATGGTTCTGCTTAGCAAATACCTTGGTAAGCTTTCTTTAAACTTATTTTTCTCTCTCCACTGTTTCTTTTTAAAGAGATGATGTAGTTCATACTGTCTATCATGCTTCTTCATATGAGTTTACAAACAAGTTTTTAATTTTGTGTTGATTTTTGTAGCTATAGCTCTTTGGATGTGGCATCTGGTGAGGGGAAGAGTATCCAATATATAGTTGCTTTTTCTCCCTCTTTTCTGAGAACATTTCTATAGAAAGTTTTGTTCAGAATTTAAATCCTTATTGCTTTTCCCATTTGCCTTCAAACTCAATAGGACAAGGAGAAGCAGGAAAGGAAAAAATCCATCTTGGCTACAGTCTCTATAGCCTTCAATTATAAACATTAATCCTTTTAATGTTTGTTGCAAACTTGGTGTCATCCTCAGCTCCTCTCTATTATTGTTAAGGGCATCACCAGCATACCTTCCAGTCAGCAAAATCACAACAGCTCGTTTTCATCCAGGATTCTTCACTCTCCCTCATTAACCATTCAATCAGTTACCAAGTGCTATCAATTCTACCTTCACAAAAGCTTTCATATATGCCCTTTTATCTTTCCTGACACAATCTCCACCCGAGTATGGGTCTCCATCATCTTGCTACTGGACTATTTCCTATGGGTTGGTTCCATGTTCTCCTACTCCACTCAATTCAACTGTCAAATACATCATCCTAAAGTACAGTTAAGGGGAGGGAGTCAGCCAAACTTATAGTAAGTCCGTGTTATACCTTCTCCCTCCTTCCCTACTCATCCAGGATCAAATGTAAAATTCTCTTAGTCTTTAAAGCCTTTATTAACCTAATCCTTTTCCATCTCTCCTCTCTTATTATTACACTCCATCAAATACTCTTTATTAATCAATCATACTGACTTCCTTGAGGCTCCTCACACATGACACACTGGCTCTCTATCATGCCTGGAATTCTCTCCTTCCTCATCTCTATTTCATGGCTTTCTCTGGCTTCTTTCATTTCCTAGATAAAATTCTATTTCTACAAGAAATCTCTTCCAAGCCTTCTTAATGCTAATATTTCTTTTTTTCAATTGTTTATCTCTTTATCACATATACATGTGTATGTGTACACACACACACACACACACACACACACATATATATATATATATATATTTGTAGTAGTTGTTTTCATGGTCTCTTCCATTAGAGACTGTGAGTTCCTTAAGATAAAGGATTGCAATCTGGTTTTTAATGATCTTCTTTGCATCCTGAGCTTACCATTACCTGGCACATAATAAGAGATTACTAGATGCTCACTGACTAACTGATCTACTCACATAAAATAATGAATGTCGCGCCAATGTTTCTATATGAACAGCATTTCTTTCTCTCTTCTCACATGCCCTACTTGAGGTCATCATTACTTCTGTGCAGTCTACAGAAATACTATTTCGACTACTCTCCCTGTCTCAAATCCTTTCTCACTCCAATCATTCAACAATTCACTGAGCTACAAAGATTTTATAAAGTAAAGAAGGGCCATGTGCCACTTTCCCCTATTCAAGGTGCTCCAGTGGCTCTTGATTAGAGGCACAAATAAAAAACTATTCATTTAAAGTTCTTTGTGATCTCAGCCCTTTCTACTCTTCCAGCCTTCTTATGTCTTACTTGTACAAGCTCTTCAGCTTAGCTACATGGTCCTACAAGGGTTTCTCAAGTATAACTCTTCCTTCATGCCTATGATACTCTCTCACTTCCACATCTATTTTTTCCCTGACTTTTCTTCAAGACTCAGCTCTACCTACCCTTTGACCCAGCAATGATTCTCCTGGACTTGAATCCCAAAGAGATCTTAAAGAAGGGAAAGGGACCCACATGTGCAAAAATATTTGTGGCAGCCCTTTTTGTAGTGGCTAGAAACTGAAAAATGAATGGATGCCCATCAATTGGAGAACGGCTCAATAAGTTATGGTCTATGAATGTCATGGAATATTATTGTTCTGTAAGAAACGACCAGCAGGATGGATTTCCAAAAATAGAATTAAAAAAAAAATCAACTACTGACTTAAAGGACATTAAAAGCAACCTTCATAAGAGAATGCATAGATTTTAATAAAACGATTTTCTAGAGCAGACCCCATCTTCAACACTCATATAACTGGCTGAGAGGTACACAGCAAAAGTCAGCAAAATGCTAGAATACAGTTTAATTATCTCTGCAAAGTATTTGACAGTGAGCAGATAGTCTTCCTTTTCTTCCATCTCTAGTGTTTAATACAAAGTGATGTTTTACACAGGTAAGTACGTGATATTCATTCATTCCTATATTAATAACTTGAATAAAAACATATGTAATTATATAATTTTCACATGATTCCAAGTTAGGATGAATTACTAATATAATGAGTGAAAAAGTTAGAAATCAAAACAATCTTAGCTTGAAATATGTAGTCAAATCAATTATAATGAAGTTTAAACAGAATTCAATATGGACTAATATTTGGGTTAAAAATAAATAAATATCCCAAGTATCAGATACGGCATTTTGGAAGTTGAAAAATATTTACTCTGAAAAAGGTGTAGGAATTTTAGTGGACTGCAAGCTCAAAATGAGGCAACACTTATTATGGTAAATAAAAATTATCATGACTACATGAAAAGAAGCACAGTTTCTAGGGCTAGGGAAATGACAGCTGATAATTCTACTTGCATTCTAACTATGAGACCCACGGAAAGTCATATATGCTTTCAATGCTCAAAGCAACAAAAACTGAAAGTTGAAGAAACAGTGCTGACTTAACTACAGTGACTTTTCTCATTTGGGAATTGTCATCAGTGAAACCTTATAAGTTGGTCCAATCCAGATACCCATCATATCAGATATTAGTCAAGATTCAATGAATGCTTTGTGTCACCATGAATATATATAATCTTTCTGTACGTTGTTCCTATTACATTTACTGTTTGTAGACTTGTAAATTATTGGTTTCAAGGCAAAACTCCTTCTAGTTTTAGTGAACATAATTATTTTTAATCTGGCTAATAATCTATTGTAACAGTTTAAAAATCAGAGCACTTAAGTACACTCTCAGTAAACAAAAAAAGGGAAGAAGTCATTACAGTCTCAATGTAACATAATTCCTTGCTTTAAGGACATTATAATTTGAACATCAAGAAATTTGAAAATTATAATAATATTTTATCAGGAGGTAATTAAACTTAGAGGAAGCATAATTATCCATTTTATTTCTCAATTTTAAAAAATGAATCTATTGTTTGAAAAAAATCATAAAGAAATTTGAAAATTAACTTAATTTTATCAACAATAACTTGGGACTTGATAAAATTTAAAATACAGAAACATATCTAACCAGTAACAAAAAGTTGGATGGAGTCATCATAAGCCTTGTGTTCAGCCCAACAAAATCATCCCCAATGAAACCTATGTGATACCCAGGGAAAAGAATAACCTCAACAAACATGAGAGAAATTAGACATCAATTTCTCAGGCGTAGGATGTCAAGAAAAAAGGCAAATTAAAAAAAAATAAAATAAAAAGGGTAGTTTCACATGCTGGATGACCTATGAATGGTTGATAAGTATTAGACAGTCTCTTGGGAATAACAATAAAAACAACAATAATGATGATAGCTAGAATTCTATAGAGCTTATGGTATTTTTGAAACATTATTTTATTTGAACTTTCAAACAACTGTAGGAGTTAGGTGCTAGTTCACCCATTTTACAGATGAACAAACTAGGGCAAAGGTCACACAGTAAGTTTTTGAGAGCAGATTTGTCACCTATATTATGGAATTAAAATTAATATCTTTCACCAAAGTTAGTCAGCATTATTTTATATGACTTTAAATTATCATATTTGACTCTCACAACAACTTTGTATGTTTTATGTCATAAATATCATACTAAATAAGCATGCCTAATAAGAGCACTAGATGGGAATTTAAAAGAGAATTTCAAGATGCTCCAAGTCACTATTGATCAGAGAAATGCAAATTAAGACAACTCTGAGATACCACTACACACCTGTCAGATTGGCTAAAATGACAGGAAATTATAATGATAACTGTTGGAGGGGATGTGGGAAAACTGGGACACTGATACATTGTTGGTGGAACTGTGAACGGATCCAACCATTCTGGAGAGCAATTTGGAGCTATGCTCAAAGAGTTATCAAACAGTGCATACCCTTTGACCCAGCAGTGTTTCTACTGGGCCTATATCCCAAAGAGATTTTGAAGGAGGGAAAGGGACCCACATGTGCAAAAATGTTTGTGGCAGCCCTTTTTGTAGTGGCAAGAAACTGGAAATTGAAAAGATGCCCATCAATTGGAGAATGGCTGAATAAATTATGGTATATGAATGTTATGGAATATTATTGTTCTGTAAGAAATGACCAACAGGAGGATTTCAGAGAGGATTGGAGAGACTTGCATGAACTGATGCTGAGTGAAATCAGCAGAACCAGGAGAACATTATACACAGCAACAAGACTATATGATGATCAATTTTGATGGACATGGTTCTCTTCAACAATGATGTGATTCAAACCAGTTGTGCTGCGATGAAGATAGTCATATACATCCAGAGAGAGGCCTGTGGGAACTGAGAGTGAACCACAACACAGCATTTTAACGCTTTCTGTGAATATTTCCATGCATTCTGTTTTCCTTCTTAGGTTGTTTTTTTTCTTCTTCTCTTTCTAGATCTGATGTTTCTTGTGCAGTAAGATAACTGTATAGATATGTATACATGTATTGTACTTGTCATATAATATATCCTATCTAGCATGTATTAGATTACCTGTCATCTAGGGGTGGGGGGCGGGGGGAGGGAAAGGAAAAGCTTGGGAAAAAAAGTTTTTTTTGCAAAGGTCAATGTTGAAAGGTCACTCATATGTTTTGCAAATAAAAAGCTTTATTAAAAAAAATGATTGAAGTAAAAAAAAAATAAAATAAAAGAGAATTTCAGAGATGGATTTTTATATTCTTACCTGCTTTGAGTTCGTTAAATACAATTTTGCTCCTAGATTTAAAATCTGTAGCTTTACAAGATCATCCTCACTAGTAAAGCTTTTAGCCATCTTTCTCAAGACATCAGGAGCAATTTTAGGAACACGTTCACAATTTTCCCCTAGTAGCCAAAGAATACTTGCTCTAGCCACAGGAACCTTAAAAAAAAAAAAAAAAAAAAAAGAGTAATGACATTGCTATAAAAATGAGGTAGGCATATTACTCTTAATATTGATACAGAATTAAGCGTATTAAATAAGCCTACCTGTTCTATGAATAAGCTTACAATTAGGTATAATTGCTATTAAACAGTGATTTTCACAATTCATTTCATAGTGTCCGGTTTGTGGTTCCTATCACCTTTCTCATTATGTGTATAAAAATATGTCTGCTTCTCAGAACACTATAAGCTCAAGTGCTATCTTTCCATTGGGAAATGCAAAGGAATTGATATTGCTTATTAGAAAGTATGTACATTCATATGCACATCTCTGCTTAGCTATAGTGAAAATTTTAATTCCTCCAACCCTGAACCCCATTAGGATCTTTATACATTGGCAATTTGTTCCCCTGCCACTGCAGAAACTGAATTTGGATTCATCTACAGAATTTCAAGGGAAAGAGCACCTCTTTCGGGTTCCCTTTGATACCTGCTTAGAAAAATAATTCAAAGCCATCTTTTTCTTTTATGTGCCAGGCAATATAGAGGAACTCCCTAATAAGATTTGTGCACATGTTCATTGACTGCTATATCATATACTTATATAGTTTTAACTGTTTGGTGCTTTCCTTTGCTTTCACTATTAAAACCAATCAAAAAGGTCAGCCCCTGCTTCTCCGAATTTCACATCAGAGATAAGCACATACCTGGGATAATAAGATTCTCTGCATCCTCCTTGTTAGCCAAGCTTCAGCCAATAGGCAAACATTCCACTTCTACATGCTTGTGTCTTTCAACCAATAAGCTCAAAGATCCCAAAGTACTAATGTAGGCTATAAACAGCAACTTGTTGCCTACCAGTCTCCAACCTAGAAACCCTCCAAATAAGGAAGTGTTTCTAAAATAAATCCATAATGAACCTTTCCCTGTATGAAGAAAGGAAACTAGAAGGCAATCTTTGAGGGGGCTACCTATCACATCATTACTCCAAACTGGATACAGATATGAAGACTATATATAGTTCATCCCTCCAATTTCCAGCCAGATATAAATAACATCCTCCTAATTAATTTTCTTAGGACATTTAGCCTTATGCATGCGCTTTCTTTTTCTTCCCATAGAGCTGACACTGAACTATTACATAATCATTCAATCACCAAGTCCTCTGCCTACAAATACTGCCAAATGTAGGGAATGAAATCAGATGCCAAAACTCATTCATAGAACCCTATTTTAAATGGCTTTAGTAAGCTATCTATATTAAATTTAAAATTTTGCTACTGCACAGTCCTTAAGGTCAAAGATAAGGAAGAATTTAGAGAAGAAACTTCCTTATGAGGAGGTCTGCTTAGACTTTAATAATTAAATCCCAAAGTATGTATTCTAAAAGACCACCTTATTGATCAGATTGATAACATATAGTACTATGCAGCAAAATTCCAATGTATATCAATGCATAAGTGTAGCTTTAAAGGGTGAATATTATATACTTTATTATACCAGAACAAAAATATCATTTAAAAAAAAAACATGTTTGGAATACGCTGAATATGAAAGGAAATTGTTATATGAATACCAAATAAAGTTCCAAATGTCATATGAAATCTACTTATGCCACACAATAAAACTGATAAAATTACTATACAATGAATTCATAAGAAAAAGAGGTTATTTCTAATGTTCCAAAGACTACACCACATTAAGACCTTACTCCCAATCTATTATTTTAAATTGGACTAAAGAATAGTAATTGAGTGGTACATTAAATTTTCCAGTATGAAAGCTGTTCAAGTTGCCTGACATACTCAGGCCTCTATAAATAAGAATAGAGGGATAGCTTCTGACTCCAGTTATGCTAGATTTATGCTCCTAACTATTTTCTCATACACTTTAAAAATTAAAATTCTACCACACAGCACCATTCACAAAGTCCCCCCAGACCCATTCCGGGTAATTTTCTTCTAAAGCTCATCAGTCATATCTGTACCTTTTTAAAGATAACCTAACTCCCATCAAAAACAACTTGCACAGGAATCATAGCTATATATGAATATGGGAGAATCTAATCCGTTTTTTCTGAGAATATTAAGTTATAAATAGAAATGAGCATTTCAAACACTCAATATGTCTTAACCATTTACTGAATAAATATAAGAAAAAATATGCAGAATAAAATCTAAGTTTATGATAACCTGCATACCATGGAGACTGGTTAAGGACTACAACTTAGTGATATTTGGAGGTATTTTAGAATCAAGGTGGCTATATTTCTGTGTAAATGGAGCAAATGTTTTCTGCAACAAAGATCAACAACAATTGAAGAATATTTGAATTGAACATTTTTTTTAGAATAATGAATTTAATGAACAGCAGAAGAGTAAAGAATGAACATGATAATTCCCTGTAACTTCTTCCTATAGGAACTGCAGACAGTTTAAGTATCTCTATTCTCAACCCACACAGTCCTGAGTATGATATTATTTCCACTATTTTTGTAAAGTTTAAAAGCAGGGTGAAAAAACAGCAAACAAGAAGAGTAGCCACTTTTTATTTTCCACAGTCTTTTCAATCACAGCCTAAGTGGGGACCTTGAACTGGGGAAAAAAAAACAAACAAACAAACAAACCGAACAACAACACAGGAAAGTATACTTTCATTATGTAGCCCTGCTTTGCATTCTCTTCAAAGGCAAATAGAATAGTCGATTACTTTGCCCGATTCTTTATTCTAAATGCCCTGAGCAAGTAGGTAAGTGCACTTTTCAGACCCTGGATGATCAGGCAGTTTCCTTTGCCATTTTAACCCATTAAGTTGCCAGCAAAAAGGAACAATGATGTCTGAACCACTCACAGCAGTTACAGAAAGATATCTAAGAAGATATTACAAATCATTTTGTAAAAAGCTCAAATTTAAAAGCTATCATGTTTCAACAATATGCTGATTTTACAACATAGTACTCTAAAATAAATCTCACAACCATTTTTATTTATTTAAATTTGTGAAAGTAATCTGTAGGCATCTAAACAAACTATAAACAAATAACAAATTAGATCTAATGTTTTTGTACCCAAACACAAGATGTTTTCAAACATGTATCTGGAAATACAAACAAGTGGCGGGGTGGACAGGAACTAGTAAAACGACAGGCTATTAGTAAAACACCTGGCAAGAAGTACTCCAAGTGCGATTTCAATGTTAATGAATGGTATTTTATGCAGTAATACTTTTCAAGGGCTCTTTTATAGTATGAAATCCCTACCTGTCATCAACATTATATAAAACTTATTTATTTCCTGATGGTGTACTTTTTATCCCAGAAGAAATCTGCTTCAAAGGTGTTATTTATTAAAAATGGATGATTCTCCAGAAAGATGAAAAATTCAAAATCAGAAAATATAATTGAATGTATTATTGATATAAGAATTTTAAATGTTTTAATACAAGATTTTAACCACAATACTTTGTCAAACAAATATCTGTCTAAGAATTGGTCCACAATAATATCTTAAGATTTCTTTCTATAAACTACTTTAAGGAAAAAATGGCAAATGACAAGAAAACAAGCTGTTATTAGGGATGTTTCATTTTATTAAGTTTTAGTGATGCCTTTTCATTTTACACAAGTAAAAATTCTCCTTCCTTTCTTATAAATCCCACTCCTCTCCCTTTCACTATACCAAGAATCCACTATCTTTATAAAGAATAACAACCAAAGCAAACAAATGTCTGATACTATAAACATTGCCAAATCAAAGGCCTACTAGGTATGAAAGCCAAGTTCTATAATCTACTGAAAAGAAATATGTTTAAGGATCTGTTCTGTGGACTACCACAGATCATTACAATTCTGTCTGCCTCTGAGGGTTATATTTTTTTAAATTTATATTATTATAGTATTGTCTATATTTTATGTTAATTCTTTCTTCATTCTGCATCAGTCTATATCAGTCTTCACATGTCTCTCTGAATTAATCTAATCTTTTTGGTCTAATAATATTCTATGATACTCATATCACAATTTGTATAATCATTCCCAAATTGATAGGCACCTATTTTATTGCTTGTTTCTTGTTATTATTAGGATTGCTAAGAATATTTTGATACATATAGAGCATCAGTCCTTCTTGTAGTATATGCCCTATAGTAGAATCTCTATATTTTATTATAATGCCTTTTAAAAACAAACTATGGCTCCAATTTGTCTATATATTTATTTAAAATAAACAAACATTCCAACAAACTCTCCATGGCAGGAGTTCTTAACAATTTTTGTCATGGACCTTTTTGGCAGAATAATAAAGCCTGTAGACCCTTTCTTAAAAGTTTTTAAATGCCTAAAATAAAATGCACAGAATTATATAAGAAACCAATTATAATGAAATAAAGAATTATTTTTTTTTCTTCTCATTCAAGGTCGAGAAATCCTGAAATCCATCCATATTTCTTTTGTGTATACCAGATTAAGGGATCATCCTAATTCTACTTTATGATAATATCTGTTTCAAAAACAGCTGAGACAAAAATTATTTTCTTGATCAATTCTTAGTTAATATCTAAGTAATTTGTCAGAAACATTCCTAAAATATTGATGTTTTCAAATACATAATCAAAAAAAGCAAACCTTAAAAACTGATTCGTAACACTAGAGAGTATAGGAATAAATGGGCTTTTCCTTAAAATGATCAGTAGCATCTACTTAAAACCATCAGCAAGCATCATATGTAATGGAGACAAACTAGACTCATTCCCAATAAGATCAGGAGTGAAACAAGGCTGCCCACTGTCACCATTATTACTATTTAATGTTATATTAGAAATATTAGCATTGGCAGTAAGAGAAGAAAAAGAGATTAAGGGAATTAGATTAGGTAATGAGGAAACCAAATTATCACTCTTTGCAGATGATATGATGGTATACTTAGAGAACCCTAGAGACTCAACTAAAAAACTACTAGAAACAATTCACAACTTTATCAAAGTTGCAGGATACAAGATAAATCCACATAAATCAGCAGCATTTTTATATATTACTAACAAAGTTCAGCAGCAAGAGATACAAAAAGAAATTCCATTCAAAATAACTGTTGATAGTATAAAATATTTGGGAATCTATCTGCCAAGGGAAAGTCAGAAACTATATGAACTAAACTACAAAACACTTTCCAAAAAAATAAAATCAGACCTAATCAATTGGAGAAACATTAAGTGCTCATGGGTAGGCAGAGCGATTATAATAAAAATGACAATACTACCCAAAATATTCTACTTATTTAGTGCCATACCAATCAAACTCCTAAGAAATTATCTTACAGATCTAGAAAAAATAGCAAAGTTCACTTGGAAGAACAAAAGGTCAAGAATTTCAAGGGAATTAATGAAAAAAAAAAAAAAAAAAAGGCCAGTGAAGGTGGCCTTGCTATATGAGATCTAAAACTGTATTATAAAGCAGCGCTCATCAAAACCAATTGGTACTGGCTAAGAAATAGAGTAATCCATCAGTGAAATAGGACAGGATCACAGGACAAACTAGGCAATAACTTTAGCAATTTAGTGTTTGATAAACCCAAATACCCCAGCTTTTGGGATAAGTACTCTACTATTCAGCAAAAACTGCTGGGAAAATTGGAAACTAATGTGGAAGAAATTAGGGCTTGACTACACCTAACATCACATACCAAGATAAGATCTAAATGGGTTCATGATTTAGATATAAAGAGTGATAGTATAAGCAAATTAGAGGAACATAGGATAGCTTATCTCTCAGACCTGTGGAGAAGGAAGGAATTTATGTCCAAAGAAGAACTGGAACTCTTAATTCAACACCAGATAGATAATTTTGACTATATTAAGTTAAAAAGTTTTTGTACAAACAAAACTAATGCAGACAAGATTAGAAGGGAAGCAATAAATTGGGAAATCATCTTTACATTTAAGAGTTCTGGTAAAGTCCTCATTTCTAAAATATATAGAGAATTGTCTCATATTTATAAGAATTCAAGCTACTCTCCAATCAATAAATGATCAAAGGATATGAACAGACAATTTTCAGATGATGAAATTAAAATAATTTCTAGTCATATGAAAAAGTGTTCCAAATCACTATTGATCAGAGAAATGCAAATTAAAACAACTCTGAGGTACCACTACATACCTATCAGATTGGCTAAAATGACAGGAAAAGGTAACGATGAATGTTGGAGGGGATGTGGGAGAACTAGGACATTGATACATTGTTGGGGGGATTGTGAACGGATCCAACCATTCTGAAGAGCTATTTGGAACGATGCTCAAAAAGTTATCAAACTGTGCATACCCTTTTGACCCAGCAGTGTTTCTACTGGACTTATATCCCAAAGTGATCATAAAGGAAGGAAAGGGCCCCACATCTGCAAGAATGCTTGTGGCAGCCCTTTTTGTAGTGGCAAGAAACTGGAAACTGAATGGATGCCCATCAACTGGAGAATGGTTGGATAAATTATGGTATATGAATGTTATGGAATATTATTGTTCTATAAGAAACGACAAGCAGGATGATTTCAGAGAGGCCTGGAGAGACCTACATGAACTGATGCTGAGTGAAATGAGCAGAACCAGGAAATCATTGTACACAGCAACAACAAGACTATATGACGATCAATTCTGATGGACATGACTCTCTTCAACAATGAAATATTTCAAACCAGTTCCAATTGTTCAGTGAAGAAAGCCATATACACCCAGAGAGAGGGATATGAAATGTGGACCACAATATAACATTTTCATGCTCTCTATTGATGTTTGCTTGCATTATGTTTCCCTTCTCAGATTTTTTTCTCTTGTAGATCTGACTTTTCTTGCACAGCAAGATAACTCTAAAAATATGTATACACATATTCGATTTGTCAGGTATTTAAACATAATTAACATGTAGTAGACTTCCTGCCATCTAGGGGAGGAGTGGGGACTAGGGGGAAAAATTTGTAATGGAAAGCTTTTTAAGGGTCATTGTTGAAAAATTACCCATACATATGTTTTGCAAATAAAAAGCTTTAATAAAAATAAAATAAAATAAAACCCAATTTGTATTCAATGAATTAAATTTAGGTAGACACCTAATTAACAGAATACTTTTCTGAAGTTCTAAGATACAGAATAATACCTTTCATGGTAATTTGGTTTTAATGATAATTTGGGGTTTGCTTTCTTGAGGAGCTTTTTTGGGCAGGCAATTGGAGCTAAGTGACTTATTAAGGGTCACATAGAAAGTGTTAAGTGTCTGAAGCTGAATTTGAACTCAGGCCTTCCTGACTCCAAAACTGATTCTCTATCCACTGTTTCATATAGTTGCCCCTCTCAGGATAATTTGGGGAAGTTTATTAGGAGTAAATGAATAAACTGAGGTGAGATGGTCCTTCAAAACCCCTATTCAAGGAGTAGCTACTACAATCCCCATCCTCATCCACATCTACTTGTTTTTTTTCTTTTTTCTTTTTCTTTTTTGCTGAGGAAATTGGGGTTAAGAGACTTGCCCAGGATCACATAGCTATGAAGTATAGTGTCTGAAGCCACATTTGAATTCAGGTCCTCCTGACTTTAGGGCTGGTTCTCTATGTACTGAGCCACCTAGCTGCCCCAATATCTACTTCTTAATGTAAAAAATGACAAGCAATTGCTAATTAATTTTATTTATCTATGTCCATTAATCTTCCTACTACTACTATTATTATTATAAGACTTAACAACATAGTAAGAATCTATCTTTTTAACCTTATTTTGTATAGAACTTAGAACAATTCCATGAACATATTTATCTAAATTCATTTTAATTTAAGATGTAGCAGATGTGGCAGCTTCTGTTTCTATTAAGGTTTTGAATAGGTATCTTCTGATTATGTAGAAGTAGAAAGAACATGGTGTGGAGATCATGGACAAAATGGAAGAAAATTTAGAAAATAAAAGAAAAATCTAAAAAGAATCACTGGAAAGTCTTAGAATTAGATTTAAAAGTTTCAAAAGTATAATATGATGAAGATGTAGTTAAATGTGAGTTTATGTGAAAAAAAAAATCTAGGAATTTTGTTTTCTAAGCACAGTGATAACATAATGTGACACAGCAAGGGGGAAACAAGGCATGTGATCTTACGAGGAATGGAAAGGAATAATGTTTGGATGAAGGGATGTAATGATCTTTCTGTACTCGACAATATCTGAATGACTGCCATATCCAAAGAGTGATGACCAGAATGGTAGACAGACTTTGAATTATTTACCTCATATAAAATAAGAATGATCTGAAGGAATAAAGTATGTGTAGAGCTCATAAGACTTGAGAGAGCATGACAGGATTTGAATACTTATAATAGGACAAAGTAATTAAACAACTCTTGGGGGGCATTAGCAAAATTAAGAGCAACATGTAAAAAGTGAAGTAGATATTTGTTTGATAAAAGGAAAAACTTTCTGATAGGGCTGTCTTAAAAAGAAATATGTACTGGGACTAGAATAAAAAGATTGGGATTTGGGTACCTGGAGTAAATGAAAGATTAAAAAACATACCTTTAAAAACATGAAGATGCCACTTTGATGATAGTTGTATAAGTTTATAAACTTAATTACTGTGCTCTTATTCTCAATACTTGGGTACTGAGTAGCTATCATTAGGGGAGTAAGTAAAGCAGTACTGCGCTGGGAAAAACCACTGCTCCACAATGGCTTTCACTTTCATTATGCCATGGGATAGCTTTGTGTGATCCACTGGTGGCTGAGTGCAATCATTCCAGGGGAAGAGTTACTTATACCTCAAATTGCAAAACCCAAAACATCACAGTAGTTAATCCTGAAAGGAGGTAGGACATGACAAAGTTGGGGAAGATACCTCAGTGGTCATCTCCCACGATCTTGGAATATCACAAAAGCATACAATATACACAGCAAAAGGAACTGGTTCCTGGAAGTCATGAGGAGTGTACAAAAGTCTATGGACTCAGCATGATAGACAAAAGGAAAAACTGGAAGGAAAATGTGACCTCCAAAAAGTTGCATTGATGGAAATATTCTTTTCTAGAAAAGACTGTTATACAGAAATTTATAAAAGCATAAGTACCAAGGGTAATGATTTCTGTAAACAAACAGAAACAAAATTATTTCCTGAGTTTTTTTTTTTCCTACTTAATGAAAAGCTTTGCTTTGCAATCCTAAATTAATTAGGCTTTCAAAGTTTATTCTTAAATGGTCAAGTTTATTTTAAAAAATAATGGAAATAGGAATGAGATCAGTCATTCAAAAGTATTGAGAATAAGAGCACAGTAATTAAGTCTATAAACTAGTACAACTATCATCAAGTCTCTTAATTTCACTGAGCCTCAGTTTATATGTAAAATAAAATCAACAATGAAATGATTCAGGCCAATTCCAATAGACTTGTGATGGTCCAGAAAGAGGACAATTGGTGCTAAATATAGATCACAACATAGTATTTTCACCTTTGGTGGTTGTTTGTTTGCTTTTTTTCCTCCTTTTTTATCTGATCTTTCGTGTGTAGCTTGATAAATGTGGAAATAAGTTTAGAAGAATTGCAGATGTTTAACCTATATTGGATTATAGGAGAAGGAGTTGAGGGGAAGGAAGGGAGAAAAAATTAGAACACAAAATCTTGCAAGGTTGAATATTGAAAACTAATTTTGGTTGTATTTTGAAAATAAAAAGCTATTATTAAAATAAAGGAGTCAGGATTGATGACTTCTAAGATCTGCCCTAGATATAAATCTATGATCCTAATCAAACCATTCATTTCAGAGAGAAGACTAAAGTCTATCCTGAAGAGCAGAAACAATTCATTTGTAAACTTTAAAAAAAAAAAAAAAAAACATTTTACAGGAATAATCATGGTGGATTTAACTTTTATTTAGCTTGATATATGCTACATTAAATAACTTCTTAGGATATTTCAGAAGAGTGAGTCAATTTTGGACTATATGACACTTCAGAGAAACACTGCTATAAAAGGATTATTCTTCCTGGATCTAGGGTCCATTAGGCACCTTATCACTGAAAATGACAATCTCATCAGCCTAAGAAAAGTGAAATTTATAACAACATTAATACAACATATTTGGGCACCGATTTAATGTAACTATACATTTTGGAGCAAAATGAAGGGCACACCTCAACATAATTTAATAGAATTCAAATAAAATAGAAGTTTTTTTGAAAGTTATTTTTGAAGGTTATTTGAAAGTTATAATTTAGAAGTTATTTTGAAAAAAAAAAGGTTTTCTTTTGTTTCTAACAATATGAGTCTTTGTTATACTTTAATACCTTTGGCCTTCAAATTTCCTAAAATTATTACAATGAAATTATATCTAAATTAGTTGACATTAATTTAAATGACCAGCACATTAATTCTGATAGCAGTTACCATCTAATTTATTGCTTTATTGATACCCTTTGTCTCTACATGACAATCATTTCAAGCCACACTTATCCAGGTTGATTCCTCCTTTGTGGCCAAGAAAATATTAAAACAAAAACATCTGATTCAGTGACTGCATCTAACAATACATAAAATTTTCTGTATATGTAGTTTCCCTACCATACAGTTGTAGTCGCAGGAGATATTGTTTTCTTGATTGTACTTATTTTGTTTTGAATAAGTTAATGTAGATCTTATTATGTTTCTCTGAATTCTATCATCATTTCTTACTAAGATTATATTCATCTATCTTAGAGAGATTTTTCAATCATTGCCCCCAATCAGTATCTGTCTACTTTGTTTCAGTTCTCTACTGCTAACAGGAGTGGTGCTATGAAAAGTTTGGTATACCCAAGACCTGTTTTTCTTTGGGATCCTTGAAGATACTAGTCTGACTAAGTCTGAGAGAATTTTGAAAAACACTACTAAGTTCATTTCAAATACCTTAGGGTTAAAAGAAAAAAGTATGAAATGATCCATTTCAAATGTTATCACTGACTTTATTTAGTTCTATTCCTAGGAATCACAAATCAGAGCTTTCCTCTAATTCCTGGTGTATATGTATATACATATATATATAATATATATAATAAAATTATTAATAATCAAAAAAAATTCCCAAGACTCTTCCACAAATTTCCTGAAATTGATATTCTGACTCAAAATACTCTAGGGAGTCAGATATAATGAGAAGGATTATTTACAAGCAATCTTTATGGGTACATTTAGATACTATCAGGGGTGGGGGAGGTTAAGAGAAAACATAATGGATGCTTCTATTTGTAGAAAAGTATATTAGTATTTTTGAATCATCTACTTGAATCTTGGCATTTTGAAGATAACTTTTCTTTAAATAACTATTTAGGCCTTGGAACTCTCAAACTTCTTCCTCAAGAGATATTAAATTCATAAAGGCATTTATTAAGCATCTTCTACGTACAGTGCCCTGTAATGCTGTGGATAAAGATGAAAACAAAAGATGTTTCCTGCCCTCAAGAAAGTTACAAATCAAATGGAAGCATACTACAGGTTTAAGTATGACAGATAAAAGATACAATGTACTGGGACAAAAGATATTTCCAAAAAAGCACTATAAGAATAAGAGATCACATCCAGCCTAAGGGAGCAGGATGGCCATCAAGAAAGAGGCAGCATCTTCGAGCAAGGCCTGGAAGAGAGGGATTTAAACAGACAGGGATGGAGAGAGGATGTTCCAGGAATTTTGTGGATTCAGACAGGCTTTAAGTTAATGTGGCACATCAGGAAATAGCCCTGAATTCAGAATCATAAGGATTCCTCTCTTTTCCTCAAGGCATGATCCAGCTCCAACATTAGTCTTTTCTTCATCTGACATTGCTTTTGCTCTTGAATTTTGCTTTGGATAAATGTTGTATTCATTAATCTTTAGTTATTTAATTTTTGTCTTTGTATCTCTCCCCCTCCCCCCCCACAAAACAAAACACCTTAGCAAAATCCCTTGCATATATAACATATACTTAATGAATACTGAAATTATCACTAGAAATCATAATTGAATCAACAATTTTTGCACTGAACCAAAGAAAACATCAAATATAGATTATTCTAATAAGAGCAATATTTAATATAAAACTGTGCCATATATATACATATATACATATTGATGACTATTTTAAGTACCTCATTTTTAATCGTTGCTTTTATTATTTTATCTAATTATCATGAGTTTTCAGCTGGTCGGATTTATTAGGTTAAAAATTGAGCCTAAGATCGAATGTCTTAAGCAATGGCATTTTAGGGAGGCGATAGATTAAATGTGGTAATCATCAGACATTCTTGTAACTCAGATGTCAATTCCCTTAATCTATGCTTTGATAGACATTCAACAGGCTAACCAACTAATATTTCTTTGTTCTTACTACTTTTAAACATACTTAATTTTGATAATGATAAGCCTGTGAACTTGTTGATCTCAGTACTCCAACAACAGAGTTATCAATACATCTATGCCTTTTCTTCCTGTGTGGACTCCTATCCTGTAGTGTCCTATAAATTATCTGATAGGGAATCCACAGGAGGCCTGACAGTTTTCCCAATCCCTTGATGTTGTGAGAATACACTAAAATATGTGGGGTATGTATGGGTTATTTCTCGCTCTCATGACAGGCCCACATCCTTTCCAGGTTATATAGGTCATTGTTCAAACATTTAGAAAACTTCTCCTATACAGTTCTTCAATAATATTTCATGGTCTACTCCTGTCCAACCATATCCCTCTTTACTGTCATGGAAAGGTGGTACAACAATGTTTTTTTTTTCTTCTCTTGAGTAACAATATATTTTTCTAATTGCATGTAAAAAATTACTTTTAACATTCTTTTTAAAAAATATATTTTGAGTTTCCAATTCTCTCCCTTTCCAAAATGGTTGGATCAGTTCACTATTCTACCAACAGAATATATAACATTCTTTAGAAAATGTGAAGTCACTAAGCTTAAATGATATTTAAAAAGATAGGCTTGTATTTTGAAAAAAGCTTAAATCATTAAAAGCATTACAGTATTTCCCATTGGCAATTCAGCTTGAACTATACTTCCTGTTATTTACTGAACACAATTTATTCTCACAACTACAGTTCAAAATATATGTACTTCACAGTAACAGCAAGATTATGTGATAATCAACTATGACAAATGAAACTCTTCCCAGAAATATACTTTTCCAAGACAATTCCTGGAATGAAAAATATTTGCATCCGGAAAGAAAACTACAGAAGTAAAATATGTATTGAAGCATACTATTTTTACCTTTTTTTTGTTGTTGTTGTTGTTACTTGCTTTTTTTCTTGTGTTTTTTTCTTTTTCTGATTTTTTTTCCACACCATGATTAATATGGAAATGTGTTTAAAATTACTGTACATGTATAATTTATATCAAACTACTTACTGGGGAGAGCGAAAAAAAAGGAAGGAAGGAAGGAGAAAAAAATTTGGAACTGAAAATTTTACAAAAATGAATGTAGAAATCCATGTGTAATTGAGAAAATAAAATATTATTTAAAAAAAGATATATGTACTTATGGTCCAGTTCTATGGATTGTCCTTTCAAATGAAGATAATAGTCTATACAAGAAAAACTTCTTATTCATGTACTTTTTTTTTCTAAGTAGATAGATTGAATGAACTCTTCAGAGTAATTATGTATTTCGGGTAGAAGATCTGAATATTCCAAGGCTTAAAACAATCAATTCAATATCATCCACAAAAAAGGGCAGATAGCAAAATCTCTCCCTTTATGAGGAAGACTTCTTTACTTGGATTCTTTTATGTACATCTTTCATGGAAACAACAAATATTTTTGATTAAAATGTTTCCCTACTTTATGCCTTGCTTGATATTTAAAAGTAGAGAGTTAAACAAAATTCTATCATCACATCATCCAAAGAATCTTGTATGATTTTAACACATGCACTGGAGAAACAATGTTGGAAAATTAATGAGGACTTTTGCTTGAGCAAATCTAATGTTTTTATTGTGAAACACTAAGCATTGTGTATTCACTAAACCTTTTCAGTCAACTGTGCTACTATAAAGATGTGATCTATAAAATCTATTCCCTAGTAGACCAAAGTAGCTCATCAAAGAATATGGGGGGAAAAAACTATTTTTTAAAAAAAGCTGCAAACTTAATAATAACTATATGAAAAATTTCCCTAAGTCAGTAAGAATGGAAATAGAAATTTTAAAATCTCTTGATATTTCTACCTTATACCTAGCAAATTACCAATGATAAAAGATAGAAATAATATTGGAATACCTTCTGAAAGATAAAACTATGACTGATAATACTAATGGAGTTGAGAATTGATTCAAGTATTTTAGAAATTAACTTGGAATTTTTTTAGCAAGACAAAAATATCCATTACCTTTGACTCTGAGATCTCACTGTTATGCACAAACCTTATAGGAGATTAAATAAAGAAATGTCCTACATGCTGCAAAATACTAAAAAACACATGTTTTGTAGTGCAAAGAAGTGAAAACAAAATAGCTAATCATCAACTACATAAATTGTATGGCATGAATATAATACAATGTTATTGTGTTATAAGAAATGATGACAGGAAAATTCAAAGAAGCACTGGAAGGAGAACATGAATTTATTGAGTAAGGTAGGCAGAAGCAGGAAAATAAAAATAACAATGATTTCTGTCGTGTAAATGGAAAGAACAGAAGCCAAAACAGAATGCTGTGTAATTACAAAGATCAAACTTGGCTCTAAAGAAGACTTGGAAATATGTGGCTCTTTCACTGAAGAAGTGGAGGATTTGAAGAGGTGAGGACAGGGCACAGTTGCATGATCTGTCAGACACAGCTGATCTGTTGATTGGTTTTGCCAAACTTTTTTTTTCCCTTTCTCTTTAAATTTTTGTCATAAAGGATAGTATTCTGGGAAGAACAAGAAGCAAAGTCATGTAGCCAGAAAATGATTTTTAAAACAAAAAACATCAATAAAAACAAGACTGGATCCAAGATGGGTGTCTGGTTCCTTTTAAACTACATTAAGGATGTCTTCAATGTATGGCTAGATTATGCTTATAAATAATTTTTAGACATGTAAAATTAAGCATATATGTCCCAACCTCCTTTCCTATGCTTACATTTATACTAAAGTTATTGATGAAACATGAGTTCATCAACAAGAGTCTTCCTCTTAATAGCACTGTGAACAATTTACTCCTGCCATCTCCTCCTCTGTGACTCTTGTCTATGTGTTTTCATAACACTTCCAGAGGAAGTCCAACAACTTGTGTTAAAAGTCCTTACTTTAGATGTCTTAATACTTGATGATTTCCAATAGAGTACAGAGTCTATTTGTTCATTGCTTACTCCTTTGTAGTTAAGGCACGACTAGCCCAACTGTTTTTCTGATCAATTTATACCATTTTTTCCTGCATAATTATACATCCTTTTTATATCTAGTCTGTAGGATATGCTAATTTAACATGAACTATCATGTTCTTTAAAGAATCTGACTACTTCATTATCTTCTGTAATATGTGCTAGCACACAAACTAATATTTTTATGACTTTTTTTTTTTTAACAAATGCTTTTCATGAACACTGAAAATAAGATGATCAAGTGTCTCATGAAATGACAATTCTTTGGGGAAACTAGACGGTGCAGTGAATAGTGCACTGCCCTGAAATCAGAAGAACTTGAATTCAAATCTAGTCTCAGACACTTAATACTTCCTAGTTGTGTGACCCTAGGCAAGTCATTTAACCCAAAATTGCCTCAGCCAAAAAAAAAAAAAAAGTCACAATTTTCCCTTAAATGCAACTCCTTTTGCTTTCTTCCATTGGTTGCAATCTTTTAGTTTATGAAGAGAAATGTCAAAGTTAACATTCTTTTAAATATATACGATTTCCCTCATCCAATCAACAAATATCTACTAATTATCATACTGTCCTTCAATAGATACAATATAGGTGCATTTTACTGATTGCCTGGTCTTTCTGAGGATTTGAAAGATTCACTGTTTTAGCATTAGATTTTTTTTCTTTTAAAGAAATGAAAATTTTTCTTTGATTGCACATGTATAACCAATATCAAATTGCTTACCATCTCAGGGAGGAGGAATGAGAATTTGAAAATAAATTTTTTTTAAATGTTTAAAGTTATTTTTAGCTATAATTGGAAAAAAATAAAATATTATTTATGAAAAATAATTTTTAAATAAGAAATGTAAGTTAAAAGACACTTTGAATTCAGTGTGATCAGCTAAAGAAATACTCACCATTACTACTACTTCTAGTAAGAATCTTCTACTAAAAAAACTTCTTGGGAGTAAAGATCGTAACATTCCTATGAACTTTGCAAATATAAACTTTGTGACATCTGGTGAAGCTTTATGAACTATGAGCATACAAATAATACAAACTGAATGCAGAAAGAGGAAAAAAGCAATTATAAAAGGGGAATAAATAAGTAGAAGAATCTCTAAGTGATTTGTCCAAGTTTGTAAAAGAACAGAACATGACAGATTCTCTTTCCAATCTGGCCTACCAATGTTCAAAAATCTCACAGAGACCTTATGACTTTAGAGTTGTTATGAACCAAAAACATTCAAATGAACAGCCTGAGATCCAAAGAGCTTAAGTGACTTGTTCAAGACAGGGAGGTCAAAGGGGTCAAAGAGTCAGAGTAGAAATTCAAATCTAATTCTTATGACAAAACTAGATGTTTGCACTAGACTATGTCAAAACATTCTCAACAATATATTTATCTGCTGAAAAGGGAAATGTCAGAGAAATAGATATAATCTTATTTAGAAATCCCTAAAGAAAAATGATATTTAGATTCTTCTATATTTTTTATTTCACCTTAATTATGCTACGGAAAATTTTTTGTGAGCAAAAAATAACCTACATAAGCCCAACTGTGAGATGCTGACTTCAACTGATTTCTCTCTTTTTGTTATTCTCTCTTACTGTTGATAATTTGCTTACTTCTAAATAAATGTTAGTTTGGATAAGGCATTGTATAAAAAGAATATCTCTAAGTCCCAATGTTAAAGATAAATCACAAAGGATCAGGACAATGACAAACATGTTCTTAAAGATGACTGAAAACATTTGAAATCTTTGGTGCTATGCAGGAATTTTAAAGAGGGCAAATTTTTTTTTTAAAAAACTTTCATCAAGATTTCAAGATATCTAAGTTACACACAAACATAATTTTAAATATCAAATTCAGAATGAGAACTTTGTGTGACTAAAAAGATTTATTCTGAAATGTCCTTGAGGAAAAGACTTTTTTTTAAATTAACCTATTCAATAGTCTTTATCTTTACAGAGGATAAATAATCTCTTTATACTATAAAGTAGAGGCACTGTAGAGAGAAAAATGGCACCAGAGTTAGAATGACCTAAGTTCTGGTTTTGTGAACATACTGAATGTGACACTTAAAATCTCAGTGCCTTAATCAGCAATGAAAGCAAGTATCTCTTCCATGTTCACTATAAGGCAAGTACTATGCTAGGAGACAAGAGATAAAAAACCACTATAAACTACAAAACAATACCTGACCTAAAGGAGTAGTCTAGTCCGTAGGGACATGTACATTTATAGGCACGTACAAAGTAAATATATACTAACAGTTGGAGTTATAAACAAAGGCCTTAGACCTGAACCTTAAAAGAAACCAGGCAATCTGAGCAGTGAGGAGGAAATGCATTCTAGGCAATGGCAGAAAGAGAAAGCAAAAGGCTGGAAGCAGAAGATGGAATATCATGTAGGAAAAATAGTCAAGAAGCCAATTTTCCTTAGGAATGAAGAACTACATGGAAGAGTACAACAGTATTGGAAGGGGAGGTTGTGAATCAATTATGATATGCTTTAAATGTAAAGGAGAGGCGTTTATATCTGATCTTAGAGAAAAAGGAATCAGTTGACAATTTATATCAGTAGAGGGAGCTTCCCCACTAGGGGAAGTCCTTACACTACTGAAATAGCAAAATCAATCTACCCCTCCACTCCCAAAGTCTAAGATTATATTGTTGACCTCATAATATTCTAATAACTTGTCAGATAATATATGTGTGTATATATATACACCTACACCCATATATATATATATATGAAAAATGAGGATCTTCATTCTTCTCTATAGCATTTTTTCTTAATCTTTTGTATCTTATTCATGTCAAAAAGCCAGGATGGTATGAGGAGAGGTAGTTGGTCTAAAAGACTGGTTTCTAGAGTTGCCTAAAAGACATCCTATCCAGACTAATGCTGAGCAAGTCACTTAAGTCTAAGAATGCCTTAAGACACTGCCTAAGACTAAGCTGCAGAGAAAATGTAGAGGGAGGGAGGGAGGGAGGGAAGGAGAAAGGGAGGGAAGAAGGGAGGAAAAAGGAAGGGAGGAAGGAAGAAAAGAAGGGAGGGAGGGAGGGAGGGAGGGAGGGAGAGGGAAGAAACATTTATATAGTGCCTAAGACTAAGCTGCAGAGAAAATGTAGATATGAAGAAAGAAAGGAAGAAAGGAAGAAAGGAAGAAAGGAAGAAAGGAAGAAAGAAAGAAAGAAAGAAAGAAAGAAAGAAAGAAAGAAAGAAAGAAAGAAAGAAAGAAAGAAAGAAAGAAAGAAAGAAAGAAAGAAAGAAAGAAAGATTTATATAGTGCTTAGGAGTTTTCAGAGCAGGAGGTAACACCACACACACACACACACACACACACACACACACACACACACACACACAGTGTCATTACAGAGGAAGGATGAACTTGCAGTTAATTAGGATTCAAATTTTGCCACTGATACTCTGTGGTTTTGTGACTAGAGACAAGTTACAATCTCTCTGAACAGTAAACAGCTTTCTAAGATATTAGGTGACAACTAGGTGAGTAGTGTAAAGAGTTTCACAAAAATGGGAGTTTAGTTCTCTGAAAGAATGATAAAAGCAAAATTTATCCTCAGGAAGTTTAGAGTAGGACAGTGCTGAAAGGTGTCAGATGTATGTTGAGGAGATGTAAAAAAGTGGTTGTGGTGTTTATTTATTTAGTCAAGAATGTAATAATTTGCAAGCCTCAAAGTGAACTTGAATTTAAATTTTGTAAAAAGAGGAATAGTGATACTAAAAAATTACTTAGAATAAAAGTGATTCTTCACACCTGTCAGATTGGCTAAAATGACAGGAAAAGTTAATGATGAATGTTGGAGGGGTTGTGGGAGGGCTGGGACACTGATGCATTGTTGGTGGAGCTGTGAACGGATACAGCCATTCTGGAGAACAATTTGGAGCTATGCTCAAAAAGTTATCAAACTGTGCATACCCTTTGACCCAGCAGCATTTCTATTGGGCTTATATCCCAAAGAAATCATAAAGGAAGGAAAAGGCCCCACATGTGCAAGAATGTTTGTGGCAGCCCTTTTTGTAGTGGCTAGAAACTGGAAATTGAATAGATGCCCTTCAATTGGAGAATGGCTGAATAAATTATGGTATATGAATGTTATGGAATATTATTGTTCTGTAAGAAATGACCAGCAAGATGATTTCAGAGAGGCCTGGAGAGACTTACATGAACTGATGCTGAGTGAAATGAGCAGAACCAGGAGATCATTATACACGGCAACAACAGTACTATATGATGATCAATTCTGATGGACATGGCTCTCTTCAACAATGAAATGTTTCAAACCACCTCCAATTGTTCACTGAAGAAAGCCATATACACCCAGAGAGAGGGATGTGAAATGTGGACCACAACATAACATTCTCATACTCCTTGATTGATGTTTGCTTACATTGTGTTTCCTTTATCTGATACATCGTTTGTGTAGATAAGATTTTTCTTGCACAACAATGATAAGTTTGGAAATATGTATACATATATTCGATTTGCCAATATTTTAATATAATTAACATGTAGTGGATATCCTGCCATCTAGGGGAGGGGTGGGGAGTCGGGGGGAAAAATTTGTAATGGAAAGCTATGTAAGGGTTATTGTTGAAGAATTACCCACACATATGTTATGCAAATAAAAAAATTAAAAAAAAAAAGGAATAAAAGTGATTAATGAAGTACCTATGACTTCCCTACTAGATTTCTTTTCCTTCTTTTAATTTTGCTATTCTCTTATGTACATATTTTGTGTTTTACCTAATTTTGAATTTTTTGAGAAATATGGCATTTTTTCACCTTGTTTCTGAAAAGAAGTCCACAAAATATTTATGCATTAGAAAAAGCATAAAGACTACTAAAAAAAAAAAAAAAAGAAAAAGAAAAAAGTTCTTATTGATAAAATTCTTCAGGAAAGTTGAAGTAACAAATAAAAGGATTCCAGAAATTTTATTGATGACTTCCACATGTTATATAAAGTGTATTCTATCAGATTTAAAATAAACTACCTCATAGATCTTTTTGTGTACTTAAAACATAATCACAACAGGAGAATGAAAGTCTTATTAAATGTATTTCTTTTGTAGAACTCAGAGCGAGGGGGGAGAGAAAACCATTTGTCAGAGAAAAGCAGGCATTAAAAGACAATCATGATGTTAATAAAATATGTCTGGTGTCACCTGCAAATTTTGTGAAATACTATAGTTTTCCATTTTCTTGGACTCTCTGCATTTATTTAGTATGCTAATGAGCAATTACTAAGAAAGCTTAGATAAAACAAACAAAACCCTTATTGCTTAGAATAAAGAGAAAAAGCACAAGACAAGGATCAAGCACATGGATCTATTAGGTCAGGTTTCTACTGGTAAAGCTCCAATGTATTTGCCACCTGGGGAGCAATTTAGCAGTGATCACAAATACCAGGAACATTGTACAACAAGTTTCTAAGGAATTAATGGATAATATGAACCTTCACTCCAGGGAATGTGTCAATAAAGTTGTAAAATTTAGGCCAAAAGTTAAACAGCATGAATTTTAACTACAGTTAATTGACAAAGCAGAACTTTTATTTCTTTCTTTTAAATGATGCTGACTGGCAGGATTTAAGAATTGCCTTACAAACTAATGAAAATGGTCAGTTTCAGGCTTTCTCTAGATATCATTGTTATGTTTCAAGGGGAGTATTATGAGCTATGAAAAAAAAATCTCTCAGAAAAAAAAAAAGAAATGACTGTTTTGATGAGGAAGATATGAAAGATGACCAGGAAATTTGAGAAACAATATCATTACTTCTGTAGTTATAAAAACTGATTTACCAAAAAACCCCTAGCATCATTAATCTTAAATTTTAGAAAACATTAACCAAGATTGAATAAAATCAAAGAATATAGAATATGAAATCTAAAAAAAGGATCACTCTCATTTCACAACATCATAAGTAATATTTCTGAAAATGAAATATAAGTAATATATGTTAAGTTTTTATTTCCTTTTTTTTAATAATGTCAATTCCAAAACATTTTTTCCCTCAACCACAATGATCAGAGTTAAGAAAAAAGGAGCAGAAAGACTTCTGGCAATAATGTGATCGAGAATGAATGTCAGTTTCTCACTCTACATTAAGGATTAGAAATTTAAAGCTATCATTCATCTCTTCAGCAAACATTTATTGAACACCTGTCATGGGCTAAATGCTTGCAATAATAAATAAAAAGGAAATAATTCATGACAAAGTGAATCTTACATTCTGTTGCATATAGGAAAGTAAAATAAACTTGAACATAAATGTTTTCAAATACAAAAGAAAAAAAGAAAAGACAGAGCTAAAAGGAATCTAGAATCCTTCCTTTATATGTGAGGAAAGAGAGAAGTTAAGTAAATGACATTCTCAGGGTTCTACACTTCAAAGGCAGCTAGATGGAGATAGGCCTGAAATTAGAGATCTGACTTCTAGCCTCAGTTACTTCCTGGTTGTGTAACTCTGGTTAAGTCCCTTTACCAGCTTCCTCAATTTCTTCAACTGTAAAATGGGAATGATATAATCACTGTACTTCCTCATAGGGTTTTTGTGGGGATAAAATTAGAAAGTATTTATAAAGCACTTAACATCATGCTTGGTAACGAGAAGGCACGTTAAGGGCTACTTATTCCTCTCCCTCAAAAAAAGGGAGAACAGGGATCCAAGGTTGTCACCAACAAAGAAGTATTCAGTACTCATGAAAGAAAGAAGAGATAAATGGCAGTAGCCAGGTGCCACATTGACCTGCAATGAATAAGAAGAAAATTCTGCTGTTTTTCCAAAGTGTGCTTTTCAAGGAGGGAGAACTTCTCAAAGTTTATACCTCTGAAGATGACAACTATTTTCAGCAACTCATAAAGGAATAAATAAGTTTGCTAGCAGGAACTTGGAGAACAATGTCAGGAATAATGAAGGCCTTAACATGGAACTAAAGAGTGTGAAGGTCCACATAGATTTTTTTCCCTATTCCTACCAAGTGAAGGTGTAAAAGAAGAAAAGGAAGCTGTAGGAAATGAAAATAAATACAAGGTTTTGGGGAGGGAGCATATGCAACGTCAATCAGAAAAAATGTCTTAAGCTTGAAAAAAAAAATTATCCAAGAGTAAAGAAACAGGAGAGAAATTGTCTTGTAAGGAGAACAGCATGCTGATAAGTCTGGCTACAATGTAGAGTAGGTGAGGCATGATCAGTCTCAGAAAAGAAGCTGCTCTCAGTGAACTTTTAAAGATCATGGGGAACCAGAGAGATAGTATACTGATGTTTAAAGGGAAAGAAGGTAGACTCTTCAAACTTTATGCCAATGAGCTTGACTTCAATTTCTGTCAAAATCTTAAAGGCACTCTTAAAGGGATAGTTTCTGAATATCTAGAAAAGAAAGTGGGCTCATAGGGAGCAAGAATGCTTTATCAAAAACAGGTCATGCCAGACTAAACTCATTTCCTTTTTGACAGGGTTACTAGGCTGATAGATAATGAGAATGCTACTGAAATAAATATAAGTGGATTTTCAACAAGGCATCAGACAGTCTCCTGTGATATGTAGTGGACAACACAGAGACATATATGCACATTTAGGAGAATTTAGAACTGGTTGGAATGTCTGGACTCCAAGAGTAATCACTAGGAGATCAATGTCAAACTGGAGAGAGGTATCTAGTGGATTGTCCCAAGGATCTATCCTTCCCCTTGTTCTGTTCAATATTTTTATTAATGCCTTGGATGAAGAAATAAATGACATGCTTATCAAATTTTCAGATGACATGAAGTTATAAGGGATAACTAGCATATTGGATGACAAAATCAGAATTCAAAAAGTTCTTGACAGTGAAGAACAACAAACTAGCATATGAATGTAATGATATATTAAAGTACCGTAAGAATATGAAAAATTCAGAGAAACACTGGAAGATCTGCACAAACTGAGTCAGAATAAGCAAGCATAATCTACAGGAAAATCTACAGAGCAATTTCAATAACATTTTTAAACCCACCAAAATTATAACGTTCAGTCTTGGCTTTGAAGAAGAGATAAAATTTTTTTTCTTCTTTTCAAGGAAAGGTGAAGAACTATAGATGTGGAATGCTACAGAACCAATGTGTCAACTGTTTTGATTCAATTTTTTTTTATTTGTCTTATGTTTGGGTTCAAAAAAAATCAACTAAACAAGTACAGGATAGTAAAAGTATGGCTAAGAATTTCTTGTGATAAAAAGCTGGGGATCTTAATGGACTTTCTGCTCCATAAGAGTGAAAAGTGTGATATGGCAACCTCAAAAAGTAGATTTTTATATTGGCCTGCATTGCCAAACAAAAAAGTGCAAAATCAAAATGTAAATACTCCTCCAGCATTTTGCCCTGATCAGACATTGAAAGTACTGGAGTTAATTCTCAAGATAACATTTTAAATGTCATGATAATTCATATGTGTAAACCAGCACTACTTTATAAGCAAAGTGATCAAATCAGATCATCTCCAGAGGATGAGGGAACCAAATAGGGAAGAATTCTGAAACCAAGCCATACAATATTTGACTAAAGGAAATTGTGATGGTTAATTGAAGAAAAGGTAAAAATGGAATAGGAGTCGGGGAAGATAGTGCTACTTGTTTAAAGGGCTATCATAAAAGAGAGAGAGAGAGAGAGAGATAGAGAGAGAGAGAGAGAGAGAGAGAGAGAGAGAGAGAGAGAGAGAGAGAAAGAGAGACAGAGAGAGAGAGA